>OU015747.1:137976067-137996969 GCA_907169655.1 Acomys percivali
CTTCTTCTTCTTCTTCTTCTTCTTCTTCTTCTTCTTCTTCTTCTTCTTCTCTTCTTCTTCTTCTTCTTCTTCTTCTTCTTCTTCTTCTTCTTTTCTCTCTCTCTCTCTCTCTCTCTCTCTCTCTCTCTCTCTCTCTCTCTCACCATACTCTTCTGTCTCAACTCTACTACTTTTAAGTAGCTTTTCTTTCCTGTCCTTGTGAGAGGCATATCCTATCTTTGACCCATTCTGCCAAATCTTTCTCTGATTCTCCACTTTGCCTGCTTCTCAATGAGACATCACTCTCAAACATGGGTTCTTCTTTCTACAAACTTAACTTTACCTTCATTGTTTGGGATTAAAGGTGTGTACTAAGGCTGTGTCTATGATTAAAGGTTTGTCATTCCAGCCAGATCACACAGACCAGGAAGGCCTTTAGATGTGATCCCTTGCCAGAGCAGCTATGTTGCTGGATTAAAATTCCTCTACATACATCCTTTCACAGGCACTTTGCCTTGTAACTCCATATGCTGCTGTTAGACCAGAGCTTGCACATGACTGCCTGACCACAACTCAAGTTGAAGAGGATTATTTGCCTACATCAGTTTAAACCTCTTGTCTACCATAGAGTATTATAGACCATGTGATTCGCTGGGTATGTAATATCCTGAGACCATAATTTTACTACATAGTCATTAAAACTCCACTTTGATAATTTATCCATTCCGTCATATCTTGAAGAGTATGTTTCACATATTTGTGCTTTTAACCTTTCCATTCTTCTCTCAGGTCAGAGTCATACATTTTACTTACGGAAAGTTTAAGGTTCCCTACACTACAAGTGGTCCAGGCTGACTTGCATCACAGGACTAAGCAATCGCCTGCTGCTCGCTTCAGTAGAGCAGCCCGGGGACTGTGCTATTTCTAATTGTTTTCTTGCTAAATGTATACTGGCTTAAAATGTGGATGCCATTTGTATTTTCCTCATGGACTACTATGAATGTATTGAGATTCTTAAAAACTGTCTTTTAAGTATCGAGACCAACTGTGACCTTTTCCCCTTGATTTAATTCAAGATTCCACAGAACACCATTGGCCTGTTGAGAAGTTACTAACAAGTTGGCTCCCTTACCAAAACACTTTGAAAAAACACAATGGAAACAATGCATGCATCTGGTGACTGAGCAGCAGGTGATGATGTGATTTTATTTATTACCTAATGTGCATAGAAAATAATACTGAAGTGTTACTATCATGTTACTCTTGTATAAAAATAATTTTTACATAAGCACACGAAAATCTGCCTAGTTGCCTTAGATTCTTGGATAAAATAGTATTTAATATACACATAGAATTTTGGTCCAAAAGCTATCATAATAATTTGTTATGTCCTAGGATGGGTGTTGAATCCCATTACCTTCAAACATAGCCCTCTGTCCTCTCTTACAGCCAACCAAATATATATAAAAAAGAAGGTTTTTCATGTACCAGGCTCTGCAATATAATTCTCCCTAGAAAAGAAAACTCTGGCCATCGCTTTTGTTTTCTACATCTACCCTTTATATAACAGGCTGTACCAATGAACACATAGGCACAAGATGCTTTTCTGCATTATATGTGTAGCAGGAAGGAAATGAAGCATTATCTTTTATTTAAATATCTTTCCATGGTTGAATATTATTTTGAAGAAGGTTTTGAGTATCCAGAGAGATGATAGAATTTCTTTATACAAATACTTATTGTGAGCTACAGTGTGTGCTGTGTATTTCAAGCTAATAACCAGGGCTTATAGCAGGTCAGTGTGTCATGTCCCAGTGGTGTCTAGTGAGATGGAGGGTTCTCTTATGTGCCAGCCAAATAACCCTGTGAGCACTTTTGAGCAGGTAAGAGAATGGGACTGAATTCTTTGTAATGTTGTGACATATGCGAACCATAACTAAAAATAAATGTAGCTGCTCTTTGACATCAGTCTGCATATTTGACAATGTACTCAATTGACACTTGAACACAGAGGGAGGAAGTCAGCCAAACATAATTTAAGTTCATATATTTAAAGTATAACTCTCTTCTGTATGAGAAGATTATAGGAAACTGATGAGTACAGCTAAAGCTCAGACAGATATGTATGTGTGTATGTGTATATATGTATGTATGTGTGTATGCGTACATATGTATGTGGTATAGCAGATAGACAGACAGATCTGCATCAAAACTTGCAGCACGTTTTCTTCTCCATCTAAGATTCTGATTTGACGTTTCCTACTGCTAGTAGTACTGGTAAGCATTCAATCCTTTGAGGCTGGAAAGTTGGCTCAGGGTTAAGAAAACTGGTTGCTTTTCCAAATGGTCTGGGTTCAGCTTACAGCACCCACATGGCAGCTCACAGCTGTCTGTAACTCCAGTCCCAGGAGACCTGACGTGCTCTTTAGGCTTCCCTGGCACTAGGCACACATGTGATGTACAGACATGCCTGCAGGTAAATCACTTATACATATAAAAATAAATAACTAAAAAATAATTTAGCCCTTTCTTAATTGCTGTTAAGTTTGGGGAACACAAATACTTCTACCCAAACCTAAGCATGGTAATAATGTTTTACATTCTCCTTTGTATTGCTGTGTATTTAAAGATTGGTTTATTTTTGTTTCATGCATTTATGTGTGTATTTGCTTGCATGATTGTGCATGTCTGGTACCCCCAGAGGCCAGAAGAGAGTATCAGATTACCTGGAACTAGAGTTGCAGGCAGTGGTAAGAAACTATATGAATGCTGGGGTGGGATCCTGGTCCTCGGCAAGAGCGACAAATGCTCGTAACTGCTGAGCCACCTCTCCAGCCCTCTAGCATAGTATTTTTTTTTATAAACCATTACACAAAATGTCGACCCTTTTTTTAGATTGAAAATGATGTCAAAGAATTTTAGTTCTGTCTTTCTTTGTGTTTACCTACAAGATAATTTTGTGAGGCTTAAACATACACAGTATTTTGAGCAGAGATTTGTTTCTTCTGAACGTGTATGTTTTAAAAGATGAGTCACAGAAAACATTTATTTTTAAAAGTACATGTGAATTGCTTTGATTTGGATTGAATAAGAAAGTGCGTGTTTGTGGCGTATAAATTGCCAGTTGGAAAGAACGTGAAATTCTCAGTGCAGTTTAATGACTCAGATTCCATGAGATCTTAAAGCACTGTGTCGGTGTCCATTTGCTCTTAAGTGCAGCGTCATGTACAGAGTTTATGTCAGTGCACGTTGCCTTCCTAAGACCATCGATGTGGCAAGCTGCATACATGTGGGATTTTGGAAGCCCCTGGTCAGCCAGTAGAGGCCACTCATAGCTTGCTGAAACTAGATGGAAAGTGAAAGCCCGCTTGAGCATCGTTCTGAGCAGCTTAAAGTTTAGAAAAGGTGATAGTGAACCAGTATGAAAGCAGCTGCCACTGTCCACTCAGTTCCAGTGGTGCAGCCTTTCTGTTGAAGCCCAAGAGTACTCACTAAAGTGAGTAATTACTGTCATAAAAAACAATGCAGGCATTGTTAGTAATCACACCAAAACATGAATTGATGCGTTTGTTCCTTATAATGATTAATATCCCAATGGGATAGTAGTTCTAAATCCCAGTTCATATAGACTGTTAACTGGGAGAAACTGTATGCAGTGAGAAATTTGGAAATCATTACATCATTTTGTTTAGTCATATATTGGGATGTGTGTGTGTATGTGTGTGTGTGTGTGTGTGTGTGTGTGTGTGTGTGTAAATACATATATATATATGCACATACACACATATGTATATGTATTAGGAAAATTTTGTGGTTGTTTTAACAGCTCTTAGAAAAAGTTTCTTGAAACTGCTCAGATGACTTCAAGGTCAAAGGGGTTAAACTGCGCAGAGCTGCTTTCCTAGAGGGACTAGTCCACTCTTTATTCCTCACTTTTGTGGATTTTACAAGTTGTTCTGCAGTAATTTTTTTCTCATGTTGCTTTAAAAGTAATAATAACTATTTTTTTCTTTAACCTATGTTCTGTGCCTAAAGATTGCACATTATTTTTTTTCCAGGCAAGGTTTGTCTGTGTAGCCCTGGTTGTCCTGGAACTCACTCTATAGACCAGGCTGGCCTCAAACTCAGCAATCCACCTGCCTCTGCCTCCCCGTCCAACCTAGACTGCACCTTTTGTGATTGTGAGCACCCTGTAATACTGTGAATGTGGGCGGTACAGTGAAGCACTGTACTCACCCACCTGCCTTGTAGCAAAGCTGTGACAGCAGCAGGGCTGCCACAGGTGCCTTGGCAGAAGTGCTCCTGGAGAGCCTTTAGGTGTAACTGTAAGACCCGCCTGCCGGCCTGCTTTATAGGAGAATTAGTTCCTTTAAAATGAAGAAAACTCTATAGACTGGCAGCCAGAACCAGCTTCCCTCTGTCTTCTGGCCCCTACCCCCAGCCCCCAGTTCTTGCTTCTCATGCCGATTTCAAAGTCATAAACTTGTCTTTGTTGGGTTCTTTTCCTTAATTCCTGTCACATGTATTTGACTGACACATTAGTTAAGGCCTTCATTCAGAGCCTGCTTGACTGTAAAGGCTTCCTTCTCTCCTAAGTATTGTCAAATTAATCATTATCCTGGGAAAAGAGGAAACTTTTTATCTGGACAAACTGTCAGGCAGTTCAGGCCTTGCCTCCCTCTAGCCTAGAGGCTACAGGGCTTTGACCATCCAGGCCTCACCAAATTGAAAAGGCTTCTTTTGAATGGCAGCCTGCCATGGTTAGTGTTTGTCAGTGTGGGCACTGAGGCAGAATAGCGTGAGGAAGGCAACTCAAGTGCAGTTGAAAATGAGCACAGGGCTGATGGGAAGGGGTGTGGAGGGAAGGACCAAAGCTGCGCTCTCCAGTGCTGCTGTGAAGGTGTAGCCGCGTTCGTCTGCAGGGGTCTTCAACGCAGCCATCCTGAGGGATGAAGTGTGCCCTCCATACTGGGCAGCCTCTGTTCCACTCTCCCAACTGTACCTCAGCTCCGTTTCTGAGTCAGGGAGGAATATGCCAACTGAGACCTACAGGGGGTTTGCAATGGGAAAATGAACACCAGCTGTTCTGTTTGTCCTTGAAGACCACTGGTCATCGTGTTAAACATCATGATGGAGAAGAATAAGCCCTGTTACACTGAGGGGACAGGTGCTCATGACAGGGCCACTCGCTTGTCTGTACTTCCATTCTGTCAGCATCGTTGGTCTTAACACAGTTGAAGTCAAGTGTGCGTCTCTCACTACCACAGTGTTTTCTGATGTCAATTACTTGGCTGCAAACAGCAGCAGCAAAGGCTGAAATCACAACAGAAAAGTTATATTACATAAAAACCCTCTCTTTCTGACCAAGCAGTTTTGTTTTAATTGGTAGAAGCACAAACAATGTAAGCAAACATAATTTCTTTAGAGCTATACTCACTACCAATGTAGTACTATTTAGTGGCTGAGCCCTAAAGAGTTAGGGCTATACCAGATGATGTCTAAGGCCTTCATCACTAACACTGACTAATTACATACATGTTGACCCCGCCTCCCAAGGACTCTGTGTCGTGCAAATACTGTTTTTATGAGAAACACAAAGTAGCTCTTCTCCTAATTGTGTGAGGTGACATTTTTGGTAGTAGCAAATGTGGCCATCTGGTGGGACATGGTGGTGCACACCTTTAACCCCAGCACTAGGGAGGCAGGAGCAAGCGGATCTGAGTTCCAAGGTAGCCTGGTTTACAGAGGGGATTCACTCTAGCCAGGACTGCATAGTGAGTGAGACCCTGTCTCTAACAAAACCAAAATACTCCTTGGCTGTCTGAATATTTAATTTGGCTATTTAAAGAGCTGTGACTTAAAATGGCTTGTGATTTCTCTGTAAAACTTCTCTGATATTAATTGCTATATGATTGGATTTTGTAAAGTTTTGGTTGTTGTTGTTTGGTAAGGGCTGTATCACTGGCCTCCACCTTTTAATTTTGTTTTAATTTGAGGTTAATTATTTTATTGCATGTGGATGTGTGTGTCCATGAGTGTGTATGTATGTGTAGCAGGTAAGTGCAGAGACCAGAAGAGGGCAGCAGCTCTCTGGAACTGTAGATGGTTGTGGGCACCACGTAGGTGCTGGGGAACAAAACGTGGGTGCCCTGCAGGAGCAACAAGTGCTCTAACCACTAAGTCACCTCTCCAGCCTTTTTTCATTTTATCTTTATAAATATTATAGACCCAGAATTAATCATAGAATCACTATAAATTTTTATAATTCTTTAAATATGTTTCTGAAAGGTTAATATCTTGATGTATCATGCTAATATTTAATCATATTAAATAGATTGAAAGTTTAAAGTTCTCTCAGACTTAAGATCAGCGCTGTTTTTCACACCAGAAATATACATTGTAGATGTCATGTACTGATTTTGAGATTTTGAGTAATGACTCTGAGGTGTGACCTACAAAGAGTAACAGCAGTGATATGTTTTGTTTTGTTTTGTTTTGGTTTTTGGTTTTTCAAGACATGGTCTCTCTGTGTAGCCTTGGCTGTCCTGGACTTGCTTTGTAGACCAGGCTGGCCTCAAACTCACAGCGATCACCTGCCTCTGCCTCCTGAGTGCTAAGATTAAAGGCGTGCGCCACCACGCCCAGCTTTGTTATTTCATTTTGAAGTGCTAAAATGTGCCTACTTTGTCTATCTTTAAAAGCAAATTATAAGTAACTTGAAGGGATTGGAGGATAGTCACTTGAGTTTCTCTAAGGCCATGAGCAGGTAAATATACATGAAAATTCATTTAAATGTCTGCATTTGATTTTTTAAATGTGTGTATTATCTGCTGCAGTTGAAGTGAGCTTGTAGCTTTTTGGACGTGTGTCCAATTCCTGAGAAATATCCAGTCAGATTACTTCTGACAGGATTGAAAGCTTATGTTTGTGTTGTGATATAAACTCTTATAAGTTGTTTTATTATATTTCCCTGTATTGTTTTCATCAGGCAATTTATTACATGGGTATACGTGAAATTTCTTCATTTATTAAATTTCAGATTATGTGTTTGAAGGCAGAGCAAGACTTAGCCATTTCCCATAAGTGGAGCTTCAGGTAAACAAGCAATTTTAGCCCTGAAAATAGCTCCTGCTTCTGTCAACATGGTGCTTATTTTTTCTCTGAGATAAAAAGTTCAGTTTTCTGATATTTGTACCAAGATAAAGTCAGTAAACAAGATTAATATAGTGTGGAAAAGGTTGTCAGCAGCCCTGGCAAAGGAAATAAGTTGCCTGTACATAGAACATACTGTAAACTGAATAAAAGTGTCAGGCCCGCCATAAGATAATGTGATCATGGACGTCTAACAAACCATGACACAGGCCCAGGCGGCTTCTCTCCGGCCCCAGGGAAGAAAATGGATTACCGCGTTCCAGGGATACCTGCTGGACTAACACGAAGCTGCACTCCAAGACGAATACAGGATGTGGCTGGAGCCCAGCGTGCCCCAGGCCTGGGTGCTCGTTGTCATGGCCTGCACACTGGCCCTGCTTGTGTTTCTAGGAAGGCCAGAGCGGATGCTGTTGCCATCCTTGTTACTCAAGAGATGCAAGAGAAAAGTTTCCCAAAAACGTTTCTATTTTAGGCCATGCTGTTTTGACTCTGTCATGGCTAAAACGGCTTTTGTGTGATTTAACAGGCGTCACTCTTGTCATGAGGGAGCTTGACTCAGGGTCCTCTGCTGTCAGTTTGTACTTCATCCTTGGTGGTGGAGGAACATCCATTCATGGCCACCTTTGCTTCATTTGAGAACCTTGGGTACAACAGGAATGCTGTGGAGTTCATAACAGACTTAAACAGTTGACACCATAGATGAAACACTTGGTAGTTGAGCAAATATTGTTCTTTTTCACTCAGTATAACTACCAAGATAATTCTTGTCCTAGTGAAAATTTATAAAAAGAGCCTGTCACTGCCTTTTTGACAGAAATTCTTGTATGAGCTTGAATTTTGTTTAGGAACTTAGGACAAAAGTGGGTTCACAGACACGTCAGTGTAACAGGGTTTGGATGGCTGAGTCAGTGTGCTGTTCTTGAACACAATATTTCCACTGTCATAGTGGTGCTCTGACAGCGCCTTAAAACCTGGTAGAGTAATTCTGTTAGGCCAAAAGGATATTTGTAGGGAAAGACTTTTCTATGGAGACCCAAGAGCTCTTCGGATCCCCTGCAGTTGGCATTGTGGGCAGGTACTGGCACCAAGCTCAGCTCGTAACTGCTCTGCATCTCTCTAGCCCTTAGGACTGTGCATAGTAGGGCTTTTGCTCCTTGCTCTCTTGTTTTGGGTTTGAAAATTAATGTTTTTTCCTCTGTCTAGATGCATTCCCTACATTGTCTTTAGCTGGCGAGTTGACTCTTTTTTTTTTTTTGTCATTTGTTTCCAAATCTCTTTCCAGATGTCTGCTCCTGGCCCCGTGAGTAACAAGAGGATGGTGCACTTTTCCCCAGATGCCCACCACCATGAGTGAGTGCTCCTGTCCTGTAGTTGCTTGGGTTAGTCCATTTGCTTTCCTAGGAACCTGGATTGCTATTTCTGAGTGAAGGTGATTGAATCTGTGTCTACTTTAAAAGCATAAAAAGGCACGTGGATGGTAACAGTATAAGAAAAACTCAAATAGAGCCCATGACAGAAATTGAAGGACTTGTAAATGCATTCTTTAAGTTGATAGTTTGAGATTCATGCTGTATTCAGTGAGATGTAGGCCCTGCCTAAAAGCATTTAAATCTTGATGACATTGCCCTTTACCGAGCCCATACTCCAGCCCTTCTACAGTACCACCGTGAACACCGACTGACCTGGTGCCATAGTGCAGCTCCACTCTGGCTTCTGCCTAGCTAGCCTTTGCTTATCACAGTAAAGAGCTATAATGGAACCAAAGTGTATTTCCTTTAGCAACAAAAGAAATGGCCTACTAGGTAACCTTACAAAGCTCAACAGTTTATATGACTTTAGTATAAATTATAAATAGGTTTTTTGGTGGTAACCTTAATTCTAAATAGTCTTGTTGGAAAAACCTGTGTTATCGGTGGTAGTTTGATGTGATATGTCTCTTCTACCATCAAAGTTGGTTGAAATCGAGGCCTGTGAGATAGGAAGTCATGGGTTAATTATTAAATTGCTTTTTCCTTTAAAAAATAGTCTAATTAAGATCAGTTATTGTTGGTTTTCTTTAAAAAACAAACAAACAAACAAAAACCCTGCACCCTAAATAGAGAACAAACTAGGGTTTAGGCAGAAAACTGATGTCAGAATCTCCTTGTTTTCTTGTTTGATGTGATGACGCTTAAACCAAAACAAACTGACAACTCAAGATATTGGCCAAATGGCGTGTACAGCTTTTGTATTCATTTTGTTTTGATGAACTACAAAAGCTGAGGCAAATAAGTAGATGCAGAAGTGTTTTAGCTCTTCCTTTTGGCTAGAGGAAGAATGTAAGCGCTCTGCAGGCATGTTTCTCCTTATTGCTGCTGCTGCAGTGCTAGCCCTGGGCCTGATGGCGCAGACGCTGGAGCACGCTGACCTGGCTGTGGGACACGGCAATGTGTCCATCCCAGCACGTGGGAAGTGGGGGCAGAAGGAGTCAGTCAGAAAGAACAGGATGCCAGCCACAGTGTTGATCTCCACTCACGGGCCATCCTCTGTGTTCCTCTGTCTGCTCCAGCCCAGGATCTCCGAGGTTTTCAGTCAGCTCCTCCGATGCTCCAGGAGTAGAAAGCGGGAGTGGTTACCTTATTATTCCCATGTGTGAAGACTGGTGTTGCTCCAGCACACAGAGCTCAGCCTCCAGATGCCTTTGCTCCCTCGCCTTCCCGTGTCACTAGTCCAGCTCTCACTCTCTCCTGACCCATTTCTTACCCCACTGCCTCCTCTATTACAGTTTATGTCATTGAGGAGTCCCAGGGGATCCTTCCGTCTCTGGCTTTGCATGGTTCCAGGGCGTATTACCTACTCAGGTGACTCGGGTTCAGATCTGGCCATCCTGTTTCTTACTTAACATCCCCACTGACATCCGCCACCATCAGCAAACACCCTGCACAGCCAAGCCTGTTACCCATCTGTCACCGTTCTTTCCATTCTGGGCCCATAAAACTCACAGGCCTCAATTTTCTCTAACTTCATTCAGATCAGTTCTGCTTCAATTCTCTGAGTGTGTCCCATATTTCCCCTTCGCCCTGTGGCCCTGGGAGGGCTGCTGAGTCCTCTGTGGCCCTGGAGCTGCTGCTGTGTTCTCTCTTACTGTACCTGTCAAGACTCTTTGAAAAAACTTGTATCAGCGTGTGTTAGGTCCAAACTTAAACCAACATTATTTATAGTCATTTTATTTTGTTTTTCTTCAGATTTATTTTTCCTTCCCCCCCCCCTCACATAAGAAATGAAGAACGGGGGCTTTTGAAGAGCTTAACGATACGATGTAAGGCAGACTGCTTTTGTTTCTCACTTCATCATCTGTATCCCATTCTAGGCTGCTGTGTCAAAATTTCAGAGTAGATGGCTGAACAAACAAACAAAAACAAAAATGTGTTCTCACTCAGCCTGGAAGACCCAGGTCTAACTCAAAGCTGTCAATAGAGCCCCTTTGTGGCCACTGAGAAGAATCAGAAAACTCAGTCATCATGGCTTAAAGAGGATGCATAATACAGGTTCAGATAAGTTATAGTAGCCCTGCAGGTCAGCACATAGCTAGCTCTAAGGAGATACTGTCCAGTAAATAGCTCCGACAGAACTTTTCGTGCCCAGTTCATGACTCTTCACCATCTGCGTGTTCTGTTCCTCCCAAGCATACACAATATGCAGAATATTCTATCTTTTCCCAGAGGAGACTTCCAGGACTCTGCCTTGCAAGAGCAGCTTGTTTTTGAGACAGTAGAGGCATGTGCCCTCCCAGGCTGCTGCAGGCACAGCCAAACATTTCTCTATGGTAAAGTCATCATACAGTATTGGTGGCCGTGTAGTTGATACGCAGGTGGTTTCTCTTGACCTCCCTGCTGCTTTCTTGCTGTTCCTGTGCCCTTGATAGTCTATCGCTTACAGTTCCATCGTGTGGCAGTACAAGCTGACCACCAGGGGGCAGGATTGAGGCTTGCAGTTTTTGTTCCCAATGCTCATCTTCTCAGTGGTTTTAGCACCTGCAGAGCTCCCTTGCCTTGTGAAGCACCTCACTTCTAGAGCTCCCTGTTCACTTGGGAGCTTGGTTTTCTAGTCTTCTGTTATTGAGCAGGACGCTCAGATCTTGGATTTCTTTTTCATGATAGTTGAAACAGAACTTTGCATGGAAAATGTCACTGAGCTGGAAGTTGTGTTGTCATTTGAGGGAATTGTCATGACACAGCCCTTCCTGATGCTCAGACAGGAGTATAGGAAGTACATGAGGTAATCTTCTCATGATTTACCCTAAAACTTAGGAACCTGTAGGAAAACAGGAAGCCATCATTAACTTATAAGTATCTTCTCGCTCCATAGTAAAGTGATGACTATGTCTTCTTATTCCCTCAGGGCTTCCCCTTCGATGACACCTGGCTTAAGCTAGGCCTGCTTGCGCATGACTGCAGCCCCGACACTCGGGAAGGCTAACGTGGCAGGACTATAAGTTCAAGACTTATGCAGTGAATCTTGCTATTTACTTTAAGTTTTGGTTTGGTTTGGTTTATAATCTCAAAAAATATAGAAGACTATTGAGAACAACTTAACTTGTGGGGCTGGGGAGATGATTCAGGGATAAGCGCACACTGAGCAGGTGTGAAGACGTCCACAAGCTTGTGCCCGCACCTTACAAACACGCACACACATTCGAGCGTCACCCACACAAGCATAGAAAAATAAATCATCGGGCTTGTCAGATGTCACAGTTAAAATAGAGTAAACAGAGCGAGTGTTTTGAACTGCTGCAGTAGAGGATCACAGCGCCCAAAGCCCTGTGCCTGCCAGGCTGTGTAGAAATGGCGGGGAAGGCCTTGGTGCCTCCAGCTGGAAAAGGGAAAGGTGGTCTAGGGTTCAGAGAACAGCAGCAGTGGGATGCTCCTTGTAGAGCGCTGTCTGCTGAGCAGGAAAGTAGAAGTTGGTCAGGAACGCATAGATGAGGGGTGGGCTGCAGCTCAGGGGTAGAGCACTCACGTCTCATGCAGGGCAGCCTAGTTTAGTCCAGTACTTCAGTAGCCAAATAAATAAATAAACATTTAAAATCATATCTTAATAATATGATCTTAATATAATAATATTTAATAATAAATAAACACTACACAATAACATTTCATGATAATTTCCATTATAAAAAACAAAATTCAAATTGCTATTTGCTGGTGGCAGCATTACTACACACCTCTTACAACATGGAATCCTGTACACGTGGACACCACACACTGGAAAATCTAAGAGTACCATAGTTAGGAGATGTGATCAGATTAATAAAATAACACTTTGCTTTGTGCCAAGCCTTAATCCAGCTAACTCAGTTAAGTTAGTATCTAACTACATATAGTAAAGTTTGAGGCTAAAGATATGGCTCAGTGGTAAAAGCACATGTAGTTCTTCCAGAGGACCCAAGTTCAATTCCCAGTAGCCGTGTCAGGAAGCTTACCACCACCTTTAACTTCAGTATGAGGGATCCAATGCCTCTGGCTTCTGTCAGTACCTGCTTTCACATGAACAAAACTAAAAATATAATAATAATATAATATTCTTTTAAAATACAATTTAGTTATCTCTGCCATCATGCTGTTGCCTTTCTAAATATGAAAATAGTAAAATGTAAAAATTAACATGACTCCCTGATAGAAATATAAAATAAAATGTAATTATATATAGTATATAAAATATAAAATAAAATTTTTTTTTCATTAAATGATTGGAGAGCCAGGCATGCTAGCACACATGTCTACTGCCAGTGTTTAGAAGGCTGAAGCAAGAGAATTGACTGCCAGAGATCACAAAACTTGTCTGAGCTGCCAAGGTAACATAACGTGGTCCTGTCTCAAAAACCAAAGTGTTTCAGGCTCTTAGCTACTCTCTGACTTCTCTCAACTACTTGCATATTGCTTAATCTTAAAGAAATAAATATGATTTTAAATTTATATTCATATTCTGCTTTTATTTTATGTAAAATATATCTACTTCCAATGCTGTCTGTAGAATGAACTTTTTAACAGTGCACACAGATAACTCAGTACAGTCTTATGATGAATTCCTTCATAAAGCAAATATTCACTCACTTTATCTTTTGTGTAAATACCAAGCTTGCTTTAAGCAAGATTTGTCTGGATTGAAGGTTATGTTCATTGGGAATACTTTTTCACTTTTAAATTTAGCATTTATTGCATTATGGGGGAAGTGGCTTTAACTGTGGGTTGAGGTATGTACAACATGCTGAATCATTTCCATCCTTTGTTTATCATGGTCAGTATGCTGAGTCATGAGCTGACGTGTCTCCATTTTAGTTATGGATGGAGTAAGTGAGGCAGCCTCTAGTGTAAGGTAGTCACAGAGCTCTGTGCCCTCTCTGCTAGAAAGTTCCTCAACATCATCATGCATAGTTTGCATCTTAACAGCTTCTTCAGAACATTTTCAGGTGTACATGTCAATGTCTTTCCTCTCTCTGAATGACTGAAGCAGATGTTCTTTCTCCATTTTATAGGTCATTTGGCTTTTCCAGAGCCACATACTGTAACTCGCTGCTTGACCAAAAATCAATTAAGAAACAGGTATCTTAGGTATCTCTGATGTGTTTTGTGACATGTAAGCCCTGTGGGAATTCTATAGGGAGCTCCTGTTGTATTAAGTCTTCTGTGGACGATGAGGGTTCCAGAGCCTACAGAATGGAACCACACATGGTACTGTGGCCCACAGCATACTGCAGGGCAAAGGACATTAATATTGATTTTAATGCCTTATGCATGGGATACAAGAATTTATGTTTAAGCCTCTCAGTCCTGAGAAAGCTCAGAAAGATCTTTACTTTTACTTTACTATTTTTTTATTGTATGTTGATGATGGGTGTGTGTGTGTGTGTGTGTGTGTGTGTACACACACACACGCGCGCGCACACTCATACATACGCCCGCGTGCATGTGTCATGGCCCACATGTGGAGGTCAGAGGACAACTTTGTGGAATCACTTCTCTTCTACTCTATGTTGGTTCCATAGGTTGAACTTAGAGAGTCAAGCTTTTGTACCATGGACTTGACTTGCTGAGCATCTTGCCAGTCCCCAGTGTTATTTTTGTTGATAAGGAAAGAACCTAGACTCCCAAATGTATGTTTGCCAGAAGTCACCTGAGAGGTTCCAGAGCCTGTACCCAAGCATATCATGCAAACATTTCTGAATTTTCATTAGTAGTTTAATAAAGTAGAGCTTTTAAAGAGCCTCCTGTGTATAATTTTAGAGTTCTGTATCATAGAAAAATTTAATGAAGGAGGGATATCTTCATAGGGAACAACCATGGCAGCTATGGTTGATCAAGCCTTGTCTGCCATTTCAAGTCATGGCCTTATGCACTCCTCCCAGGACACCTCTGAGGATGACCTCAGCACACACACAGCAAGAGCAAAACACACATGGCCATTGTCTCGTGCTGTTCACATACTTCACCTGTCAGGCATGGGTGCTAGACAGTGGTCAGTAGATACGCCTATACATGTGCAATTACATGATAGCACATGTGCATCCTTAGATACTGAGGTGAGGGCTCTAACTCCTACATTTTAAATGGCCACTGAACTAGAATGACTAATAAATCTCTATGAAGTACATGGGGTGGGGGACGGAGAGCATGTCAAGCAAACAAAACAGCATGTCTGTATTCAAGAATGTGGATGTATTCTAAGACATAAAGGAGCATGAAAGCAGAGTGTCACATGGTGAGGCCGGAGAGGGGGCCTGGCCTGAGACACGGGTAAAGAGTCTTTCTTTGTGAATATTGAAAACCCAGCTGGAGGTTTAGTTTACTATTTAGTTTGTTCATTTGGAATGATTGAACGCTCTCAGTTTCCATAGTGACAGGTTAGCCCCATTCTTGGGGGTTTTGCACGGCCGTTGAAGGCAGCTGTAGAAGCCTACATTCTTAGCCATGTGTACTCTTGATGCTGGACCACCTTCTTTAATTTTCATTTCTATACCTGAGCTAGGAGTTTGTCATGTTTCTTTTCTCCTTTTTATCTTCTTAAATTATTCTTGAGTCACCTAGGCTTGATCTCATGACTCTCCTATCTTAGTCCTATCTTAGTCTCTTGAGTGCTGAGATTACAGGTGTGTGCCACCATGCCCAGCTTTTCCCTTCTATTGTGTACGTCATAATTATGAAAAACAAAACAAAACAAAAAATACCTATGCTTCTTCACAAGGAAGATGTTCACGGGGGAAGATTGTTTTCAATGTTAATTTAGATTTTCAGTAATAACCCATGAATACTATTGCTATTCAATAAATCTTTCTCAGTAGTACACATTCTACAGCTGAAATGAACTTAATGGTGGTCCTTAAAACCATGTGTATCTTTAAGCCTGCAATGTGACTGTTAAACAAAGGGCCTGAATATAATAATATTCCTTTAAATTTAAATAGGTAGATCTAGCTAATGCTTTTATATTGAACAGCACAGATTTAGGTTGTATTACACACACACACACACACACACACACACACACACTCACTATTTAAAAAATTGTTCTTTTATATCTAAAAAGAAACCTTATTTTTAAAAACTAAGTGTTCCTCAGTAGAAGAATGAGTAAAGAAACTGCGGTACATATACACTATGGAATACTACTCAGCTATTAAAAATAAGGAATTCCAGAAATTTGTAGATAAATGGATTGAGTTAGAAATGATCATAATGAGTGAGTTAACCCAGAAGCAGAAAGACTCAAATGGTATATACTCACTTATATCTGCATACTAGCCCAAGGGGCATGTCCCACGAAAGCCTTCACTTACCAGGAAGCTGGGACAGAGGGGAGGACATCCTATTGGGACTCTAGATGAGAGAAGCATGGGAGAATAGCAAAGCAGAAGGATCCAGAGGGTCCTAGAAACCTACAAGTAGAACATTATGATAGGCAGATTTGGGCCAAGGGGTCCTGCTCAAACTAAGGCACCAGCCAAGGACAATACAGACGGTGAACTTTAAACCCCTGCCCAGATCTAGCCAATGGTCAGAACAGCCTCCACACTTGAGTGGAGAGTGGGATATGACTTTCTCACGTACTCTGGTGCCTCACATTTGACCATGTCCCCTGGAGGGGGAGACCTGGTGGCACTCAGAGGAAGGACAGCAGGTTACCGAGAAGAGACTTGATACCCTATGAGCATATACAGGGGGAGGTAATCCCTCTCAGGAACAGTCATAGGGGAGGGGAATAAGGGGAAAATGGGAGGGAGGGAAGAATGGGAGGATACAAGGGATGGGATAACCATTGAGATGTAACAAGAATAAATTAATAAAAATAAAAAAGAATTTAAAAATTTTGTATATAAAAGTACATTTTTAGAGTCCTTAGTCAAAAATCTTGGGGTTGGTTTTGTGGTGTTGCCCAGGAGTAAGGTCGGTCGGCTGCCTGTGAAGTCCAGCACGTTGTTGCTAGATGCTTTCAGCTCCTTGCTTAGGAGGGGATTATGGAAGCATGAAAAAGAATTTTGTAGTACTCAGCATCTACAGAGACCTGAAACACAATCCCTCCTGCTCTGTAGTCAAGACCGCTCTGCTCGAAAGATAGCTGCAGAAGGGCGCAGGCAGAGCTGCACACTTCTGCTCCTGGCAGAACCTTGCTGGGCAGACTCTTGTTTCTAGATATGCCTGTCTTTTTGCTTGCATCTGCCTCTGAGAGTTTGGGGATTAAATGTTAACTATTTAGCTTGTGGGGTGCTCCTGAGACCATTGGCACTGCGGAGAGATTTGCATGAATGGTACATGCCCAGCATTTGACACTGAGTTTCACTGGCATGCTACTCAAATACAAAAGTACTTCCTTGGTTACTCTGGAGCAAACCCACCCAGAATTCCTGGCCTCTGGAATTTTGGGTTCCTAATATTCTGCCAGCTTTCTCATTCATTAAGACTCGTTCAGATGAGCATAGGCACTCAGACCTTCCTTTACTCCCTTTCTTAAATCTTGTTTATTAGAGGAAATAAACTTCATTTGTCCACTGTTGACTCTAGCACATGTATTTTAATCAGTCAGTTTTCCCTTTCCTAGGGCTTCCTCACCCACTCTTTCAGCCTTTAAGTTTCCCCCACCTACAGTATTCCCCTTCTCCCTCTCAGCCTGTTTACTTCCCATCCTCCTCTTTCCACACCCACCTGTGTATTATAATCTCAGTTCCTCCCACCCTACCTCCTGGAACTTCTCTGAAAATCCCCCAGTGACCCCTGCAGACCCTGCCAAATCACATTTCCCTACACCCTAAATTCCAAACAAAGTTCTTAGAACTTCTCCCAGGTGGCTTCAGTGGTCAAACTTTCCATTAGGATTTTTGCCTCTTGGAAAACCTATTTTTAATCCTCTTACCCAAATCCTATGAAGGCAGAAAATAAAACATATTGAGAGAGGAGGACATAGTAGATGCATCCACTGGTTTTCAAACCCAAAGAGCAGCAACCGAGTCAGCAGATAGGAGGGGTGTATGTTCAGCAGGCACACAGAAAACCCTTACATACCTCTCAAAGTTCCCTAGAAAAGCTGAACACTTAAAATGGGGTGGTCATGGGACATCCCACACACACCCTCTTTATCACTGATGGTGACAAAGATGTGACTCTTCATTTAAAGGAGGCTAAAGGGAATGGAGGAAAACACAGCAGAGAAGAAGCCAGGCCAGTGCCAGCTGTGGAAAAATAGAAGGAACATGGTGGCAGGACGCAGTCACATTAGAATGTCTTACTCTTAACTTACTGTCTGGTTAAAGTCCAGAGCATCAGGAGCTAGTAGAGGAAGAATGGGGGAAGGACCCAGAGGGTCATGAGCCCCACAAGGAGACCATCAAGGCTGGCGGATCTGGACCATGGGGAGAGTGGGGACTGCCTCTGACATGATCTCTGGTGGCCCCCAATTTGATCACTTCCCCTTGCTGAGGAGGCCCGCAGGACACAGAGGAAAGGGAAGCATGCTATCTGGATGAGACCTCATAGGTTGTGGTCATATGGTGGGAGAGCAGGTCCCTTTCTGTCAGAGGTCTAGGGGAGGGAATAGGGAGGAAGAGGGAGCGAGGGTGGGAGCGAGGGTGGGAACGGGAAGATACAAGTGAGGGGATAACAATCAGGATGTAACCTGAATAAATTATAATATAAAAGAATAAATTTAAATTTATGATACTAGGAACTCATTCATTAACATAGGAAGTCGTCTATGCGTTACCACTATGCCTTGTTCTTATGTAATACAGCTTGGTTTAGCTGCTGGTCTAGCTGCCAGTGGAGCACTCGATGAAAGCTTGCTTTCAACTGGTAGCTGATCCAGTGTTAGGCCACTCACACCAGTTAAGTGGCCGTTCTCATAGGAGCATGGCATCTGCCTTGCTAGGGAACATCACCAGCCTTGACCTGGAGAAGTACTAAAGTAGATGTAGACAGTCCTTGACCTGTGGAGGCTGATCACTCCCAGCCGGCTGCCCCAGAAGCTAGAGAATGCATAGTGGTCTCGGGCAGACCCCAGCGTGCCAGTCAGGATCAGTCTTCCCTGCCCTTCTGTAGCGTGGTGTACTGATCGCACACTGTGATAAGGAGACCCACATCCACTTGTCCACGTTTTCATGAGGGGTTTCATGAGGCTGGGCAATATGTTTGGTGTTTCTAAAGAGGCTGTAGTGCATAAAGATGCTGATGTTTCTTAGAGTACTAAATGGCACACAGTGATTAGTATCCCCTGTAACTGTGACTGTCTTCACCTCTGCAGTGACATTCTAGACACTCGCTGTATGCTCCTGGAGCACTAGGTGTGTAGCTAGTAAGAACTCCAACTGACAAGTGTGCTGAGAATCTATGAAGAGTCTATGAAGAGTTTTGCTTGGCGGCAGAACAGGTTTTGACTGCAGCAACTGTGTCTTCACTGTTGTAGGACGTGTTCTTGTCCAAATTTTTGATTGTTGTAGCTGTGAAAGGAGCATATCCAAAGGACCGTTGTGAGTGGTCTAGGATTCATATCTGGAATTTTTTGTTTCGGTCCTGAGGGCAGAGCTGCAGAATGGGATATTCTTGTATTTTCAACTCTTTTAAAATAACTCCAATAATCAAAAGGTCATAATTTGGCATAATGGTGCTATAATTAAGTTGCAGCAAATGATAGCATTTGTAGATTTTATAACCAGAATTGATTTGTAAAATGAACACAGTCCCAGCAGTTTATGTTAACATAATTAAATGGAAATGTAATTCTAACTCCGTTTGCTTATTAAATTGAAAATTACTGGGTTATGAGCACTCTTACATTCCTGTCAAAATTGGTGTAAGTCTAGAATTACATGAAATATCCATTAAATAAAGCATATTTAAGGTTCTGTTGCTAGTGTGAACAAATTCCTTAAAGCATATGCTGACTGTTCATGGGAGAGCAAGTGCTTCTGGGGAGGGACCAGCTCACAACTCTTTTTCTCTCCACAGCCACTGGTTTAGCCCTGGGGCTAGAACAGAGCACGGCCAGGTAAGGAACCGTCTCCTTCAATGTCTGTCTTCCTTGGATAGTTAGTATATATTAGAGAGAGCAAATTAATTTAAATGGAGTTAATTGTGTTGGGACTTAATAATGACCTCAGCAAACATCTAAGATTCCTCCCACTGCCACTGTCCTGAGACACACAGGTGACCTCTGTGGAGTGGGTCACATGTCAGACTTGACTAGGAAATCCTGGGTGTGGTGGCGCATTCCTGTATGTAATCCAGTGCTTGGGATATGAAGTCGAAAGGACCAGGAGTTCTGCATCCTCGTCTGTGTAGTGAGGCTAGCCTGCAGGGCTGGCCTGGTTGACAGGAGAAATGTCTCAGAAATTCAAGTCAACAAGTAAATTAAAACCACGTGGGCTGGAGGTTAAGAGCATCGGCTGTTCTTCCAAAGGTCCTGAGTTCAATTCCCAGCAACCACATGGTGGCTCACAACCACTTATAATGAGATCTGGTGCTCTCTTCTGGCATGCCGACTCGCACGTGGGGAGAATACTGTATAAATAAGAAATAAATCTTTAAAAAAGCAAAACAAGACCACGTGAGATCAGGCAGCGCAGGTTGTTGTGTTGAGGTTAGGAGGAGGCAGTCATTTCTTCTAAGATGAGATGTATTTCTAGGTGAGTTTCTAAGCTATGTGGTGTGGTGAGCAGTTGGACTGGCAGGAGTTGCACATTCACTTCCATTATTCTTGCTCCTGATGAGTGTATTAATTCTCTCTAAAATGTGCTAAGATTATTTACAAGTTAGATTGTGATAAATCTGAAAGCTTACAGTGTACTGCTTGCCTCCTTGTGAGGGCTTTTGCTCTTTTGAATGATAAAGTTATGGTTTGGTCATGTGCTCCACAAGGAAAGCACTTTCTGAGGGCTGTGGCTGTGTGAGGAGACGTGCATGGCATGCAGGCTCAGGTGGATTTGTCACTCATGGCTTCTAAAGAGAAGTTTCATAATTCTTTTGACCAATTTTTAGTTTGGCTTTTTGCTTCAACTTTGGTGTGCAGTTCACATTTTTGTCTTGACTGGATGTTATTAGTAATGCATCTAACAGTTTGATTTGTGATAGCTGGTTTTCTAGGTAGACTCCAACACTAAGTTCTTTAATACTGAACCGGTATTCTTAGAGGAAGTACACAGCTAGTTTCTTCCAGGCTTTTAGTCCCAAGGTCTTCATCAGCCAGTCAGTTTTGTGACTCTGGTGTGTGTGTGTGTGTGTGTGTGTGTGTGTGTGTGTGTGTGTGTGTG
>OU015747.1:138000750-138033061 GCA_907169655.1 Acomys percivali
GTGTGTGTGTGTGTGTGTGTGTGTGTGTGTGTGTGTGTGTGTGTGTTAGTTATACATCTATATAGATAGATAGAGAGAGAGATGCAGATATAGATAGGTAGGTACGCAGATTTGTCTCCAAGGCAGTAATTTTTAGAGAGCATGTCTAGTGTGTTTTCTGCTATGGCAGGCTGTTACGTATATAGGAAACAGTATCAGCTCTTTCATATCAGCTCAAAGCTGTGGCAGCTGAGCCTGACAGTCAAAGCTTTAGACAGGCATTGTTGCAGCTACAGAAGTAGTGGACACACCTGAGCCCAAGTCCTGCCTCGCCATGCCATGTGCTAACGGGGATTGGAGGGGAGATCAGTCACTGCAGCTGTTAAGGACAGGTGGCTCCCTTGTTTGACACCCTTAACTGCCTTTTTTTTTTTTTTTTTTTTTTGGTTTTTTTTTTTTTTTTTTTTTTTTTTTTTAGGGTTTCTCTGTGTAGCCTTGGCCAGCCTGGTCTCACTTTGTAGACCAGGCTGGCCTTGAACTCACAGCGATCCGCCTGCTTCTGCCTCCCGAGTGCTGGGATTAAAGGCGTGCGCCACCACGCCCGGCTTAACTGCCATTTTTATACCAATGACAGTGACATCATTAGCAGAGAGAGTGGCAAGAAAGTCATGCAACCAGAGTCCCTTCAACTACAAAATATTTTATTTACTCACTGCAAAATAGTATAACGAAAATGTTTTTGTTTCTACACTTTGCCTTGACACTTCGTATAGCACCAGCTTCTGAGAGATAGCCGAGCGGAAAGAGGACACAAGAAAAACTGCTCCGTGAAAACAGCCAGCAGGTAAGCGCTTAGCATGCTCTGCTTTCACGTGGGCTCGGGCCCTTCTGTACAACCAAGAAACCTTGTGAATTGTGCAATGTTTATCAGAACCCATTTCAGCGTGTACAGTGACGAGTACAGAGATACCGTTTTGATTAAAGCTGGTGAAATTTAAGGAAATAGTTTTTTTCGTAAAAGCAAAAAATCATTTAGGGTCTTTTTCATCCTAAGTTACCTAAGTTGTCTGTTTTATCTTCTTTTCAATGTAGAGGATTTTCTGCAGTGTGCTTTTGACAGTATGTTTACAAATTTGCGTCTGGTGAGGATTTTTCTTGCTCGCTCAACATGGCACAGTGTAGACTCCTGGGAACAGAGCCGCTGGCCTGTGGGCAGGGTGGTTGTCTTGATTATGTTAGCTGATACAGCAAGTCCCAGCTGCAAGCAGACAGTACCAGTCCTTGGCCTTAGAACCTCAACTCTATGAAAAATAAGAAACTGAATTGAGCACAAGCTTGCACATAGTAACTAATGCGTTCTCCTTGCTCTGGGCTGAGGATATGATGGGATGCGTTGCTTCAGGTTCCTACAACATTGACCTGTCAGGACTGGCGGACTGTAACCCGGACTTGTGACCCAGACAAACCGCATTCCCTTCAGTGCTTAGCACATCAGGAAAGGAAACTAGTGCAACCGTCAAGACTAGGAGGAGCCAGCTTTGTACCCGAATCCCAGACAGGAAGCCCACAGTTGGCCGGAGTGCTTGGGAAGAGTCTTCTCCTTCAGTCTTCCTGTTCTGGATGAGGCAAAATTACCCATCATACCTTGGGCTTAATAAGCATTTCTCAGAAACCTAAAGCTCAGTCTGTGGAGGAACAAGTGCAGAGTGAGACCTTATCAGACCCTGAGAACTGTTCTTCCAAAGACCACATAGGAAGACCAGGTAGGCCCCCCAACTGGAGCGAATAAAAAGACTTGACTTGAGTGTGTCTAGAGGGCTTGGTGTGTAGCCCATCATTAGCATCTGTTTAATATAATAGGGCCCTGAGGTCCATCCCTATATAGCACTACTCAAAATACAGTGAGTGGGGAGGCGCGGAAAGGAGGCAGGAGCTGGCGGGCTCCCCATTTTCTTCATATCTCTGCTTACTGTAGGAAGTGATCACACTGTACTGTCATCACACACTGACCTCTGTCGCATTTCATGTGTCTTCCCATCTCTGTCCCGTGTCTCTAAGCTTCATGAGTGCAATGCCTTTGCTTTACTGTACCGCAGCATGCCTGGCGCCATGCATGTCCGCAACTGTTGCTAAGAATAGCTGCAGAATGGGTTGAAAGTTGAACCTAGGGAATGGGTCTGCTCACATGATTGTTTTGGAATTAGCATGCCTGACTGTGTCCCATTGTCTCTGTGCCCTAGTTGGATGATTCTGAGCAAAATGTTGAGGTTTTCTCCTTTCCCCTGTATAAAATGTATCTATGGCATTGTTCTGCAGACTGGATGAACGAGTTCCCGAATGTCTGTAAGGATTCAAGCACTGGCTGCTGCTGTGACTCTTACATTGGCATTGCCATTTTTTTAACCTGCATGTTTCTTACATGCTTGTTGAATTGTATTTTTTCAATAATGTTGAAAATACACAAAGTATTAAATCCTTTATAAGAACATCAACATGCAGAAAGGCCCATTATCTTTTTCTGTTCTCTGGATTCAGTCTCCAAACAATTAAACTCTTAGGTATTTCTTTTGCTATTAGAACCTGTGCAGTAGTGTTTCATGGTCACATGACCACTTCTTGGAGTTTTTAATTAATATTACATATTGACTTTTTTTTTTTTTTTTTCTGTGATTCTCCCCACCCCCACACATACTGGTCTCTGGTTCTTTATCTCTTCCTCCCAGACTGAATAAATATGGGTTTTCATTAAGAAACTATACATGTAGCTGCTACCCACTTTGTATATCATTTTCACTCACAGAGATGATGGTACTGCTTGCCATTTGCTTTATTTCCTATTTCTTAGTCCTAATTCATCAACAATCTTCCCCTGAGTTGTAACTCCTTCTGCTTACTTGTCCTGGAGGTATCCTTCTTGGCTGTCTGTTTTCAGTTAAGTCTGTACTGTCTACCTGACCTGATGGGTGGTACATACAGCAGCCTTAGATTGTTCCTCATTGGCACCCACAAGACTACCTTTACCTGTTTCCCAGAGTCCTCTTCCCTGGGTCCCATGGCATTATTTTCCTTGAGTTGTATGAGACAGAAAGTTGCTTGTTAAATCTGGCAGATGTTTTATTTCTCGAGTCTCTTCATGTTTTTCTCACACTGGCCCTGAGAGTTGCACTCTGGTTTGGAGGCCTCTGCCTCAGTTTTCACGTCCACTCCCTCCACGGCCTCCCATTCCTGGTGACTGTATTTCTCTCCCCCATTATTAGTTACTGGGGTCTCTATCTTTAAGCCCGTCCTTTCCTCCCTTCCCCTCTCCCATCCTGTCTCTCTCACATAAGTACATAACATGACATGTCTGTGTTAGAAGTGCACAATTGTCTTATCTACACAACAGGTGTAAATACAAACATAAACTGTCTTCTTGGAACACTGTGGGGCAATTTTCTCAGTATTATAACCTAAATCTTCAAATGATTTTTTTTTTAAACTTCTGCACTCTTATCTCCAGACTGCTCTTTTTAAGGATCATCCCATATTTATTCTTTGTCCTTATTAGGGGCTGCACTGTATATTGTTGTCACTCTAATGTCACAGGCTGTGTTAGCACAGGGCAACTTGGAAAGGTGAAAATAAAAATAAGGGAAGATTGAACCTTAAATTTTCTTCTAAATCTATTTGAGTACAACATGAAAGTTTCTCATCTTTCAATTCATATATATTATTCTACATTACTCTCCTGAAACCCATTTTCTTTCTTAGTATTTTAATATTATCTTGACTTTTCTTAACCCTTTTGGATGAGTGACTGCACTTGCCTTTTTCAACTTAGGGAAAAACATAAAGGCTAGAGAACAGAGCTATCGTGCATCAAGTGAGTCATTGCATTGTGGGACCATTTACTCCCAAAATATCCCAAGCAAGTACAGAAGCCTAAATGCACAGGTGGTCCGCTTTAGTGAGTCAAGGCTGAGGTGCTGAAGTGTTTGACTGGGGCACGCTCTTAAAGTGACAGTGTTCAAAGATGCTCTGAACACATAGCTAAGTGCTATGACGTTACAGTTTTGGCCTGTGGAGTGTAGCACAATTCACACTGGGCCCCTTGGGGGAGTTTTAAGAATCTTTGTAGAGTTTTAATCATATATTTACCAGTGCTACTGCCTGCAGGACATTTCGGTGGTAGGTTTCTAGATGTCTCCTTGATGTTCTTACCTCTCTCTTTGCCTCACTCACTGTAATAATCTGTGCTCTCTAAATTAATGAGTATAGTAGTATTGTCTTCCTCACAACGTGAGAAGGTGCTAAATCTTAACATACAAAGAGATGAAAGAGGCAATATTTAAGGTTTCCTTTAAACACACTACGTTTTAATAATCCAGGCACTTAACTTGTTTGCTTTTGAGAGGGGATCCCACACTGCAGCGTAGGCTAGCCTCAAACTCACAATGATCTGTCTCCCTGCTTCAGCATCGTTAATGCTGGGATTTGAGCAGTCATTTCTGTGAGAATGTTTCTACTGTGTCCTATGAACTGTCCTGTGTGTCTGTGTGTTTGTTCATCAAAGTGCAGGACTTCTGGATCTCTTACCTTGCCTCAGTGCTGTCACCGTTTGCCACCCTGTCATACCCCATGGTTGTTACTAAAGTAACAGCAGCTGCATTAGTACTTACACTGAAAGTCATATTGTTGATACCGTTCCTCTCGTCAGCCTGACAGGTTGTTGCTTCCTGGTATCCTCAGGGCACCCTATCATCACAAAGCCGACCTGTCCAGACGGCGAGAGTGACATGTTTCCTCACAGCATCACCCTCAGCTGCTCATTGGATGTGATTCTCAGGGTCTGCCCTACACAGACTGTAGCTCATGCCCCTCCAACGGTCCTCCATGTGGCTTTGTGTCTTGTTGAGTCTTCTCATTCAATGTGTCTTATGGTATAACATCCAAGTCCGGTTTTCCTTTGGGGTAGAGAGGGTGGTTAGTTTGTTTTTGAGACAGTCACACTGTTGCCCAGGCCAGCCTCAAGTTCCTGGGTGTAACAGTCTCCACACTGAGACAGTAGCTCAGACTCTAGGCGCTCTCCCAGCCTCACTGGAGACTTTTGTCTTCCATCCATTCAGTCCACTGGCTCAGGGTTTCTGTCCACTTCCTACCATGAATTTTCATCTTAGTTGTATTTTTTTGTCTAATGTTTAATGAGTATCAGAGTTTTTGCCATTTGATCATTTTTACATACCTCAAAATCTTTCAAAATATAAGTAGACACTCAAGAAAATGAAACTTTGAAAACATACTTAAATAAAAGCACATTTAATTGTCACTTTTAGAACAACGTACCACTTTCTGATTTTGATAATTAGCAGACATGATGTTTGTTGAGTAATCTGTCTGATGAAGTGAGAACAAAACTCAATCTGTGAACATTGCACCTGAGGATTTTTGTACTGTTATTTTGTGTTAAGATCTCAGCAAGTGGCTGAGGCTGTTTGAGATCTCAGAGCCATTTTGCTTTAGCCTCCAAAGTGCTGCATCACAGGCGGACACCACCAGCCCAACTCCTGTGTGATTTTAAGAAGCCATAGGATCGGTGTCTACATTGGCCTATTCCAGAGTGTGTATCTGGGTTCACACTTATCTAGCCTGGGTACCACTTACCCATGTCCAGTGAGACAGAACATGTTCGCAGCGTTATATGAAGCAGTTTATTGCTTGTAAATGGACAGCAAGACACAAAAGAAGCAGCATTCATTTTGAGCTGATCCCCCGCGGCTCAGGAAAGATGCCTGAGACAAATAGAATCCCACATCACACTTGAGTCACAGCTGAGGGATCCTAAGAGGCAGCCACCCAAGGTTACATTCCTCGGGGACATGTGTTCAGTTGGATCAAAGTCTCAAAAGATATCCTCTTTCCAGAGGATGGTCAGCCAATCTTTCCCCGGCTAAGAACGTTTCTGCCCCAAGTACCTTTTGTAGTTATCTGCCAAGGGGAGGGGCCTGTATCAGTGCAGGGCTAGTGGAGAAAGGCCCTGCATGTCTGGTCTTATATTTCAGCATTCAGGCCACAGCTTTCCTTCTTCCGATTGGACGTCTTTCCCCATACCATCCCTCCTTTTAAAGTTACAGTTAAGTATTTTCCCAACTGAGCAACATCAGGAAGTTGAGTGTCACCCTCCCAGGTTGAAAGGCAGTTTCACAGGCATGAAGGGATACCTGACAGTCAGTCACATGCCATCCTGGGAAGATTGTTCTCCTCAGAGTTTACTCTGAGGACTGGTGTTTGCCGCCATGAGAATCCATGTACCAACATGAGAGCTTGTGGCAGCTCAGCTCGGTTATCCCCACCATGTCAAGATGTTTCCCTTCAACCCTGGAGGCTTTTGTGGTGAGATGGAATTTTCTCCTTCCTTACCAGACTCTTAGAAAGTGTGGGTTTTGCCATGGTACTTGTAAGAAGTACCAGGCAAAACTATCTAATACTTTGACGTATTATTTGAAATAATGATAGTGTTCAATCCTGTTAGTCTCCATAATATCTTTTCATTTTATTCCTAAAAGTACATTTTCATTTAGTTCGTGTCACACGAATCGATAACATTTGCACATTACATGCTCTAATTTCTTACATTATCTATTCATAGTATCAGGAGAAAGGGATGGGGTTTTGCTATCCTCTTGCCTAGTTAGTAGATTAAAACAAAAATCTGTTAAAATAGAAGACATTTGTTTAATTTTAAAAACAGTAGATTCTGTCACATGTTCTTATTCTGTAGGTGGGATTCTTACCTCATTCGTGTCTGCCACCTCCATCAAAACAAAAAGAGCATCCATGTTTACACCACTGCAGTGCACTCATCTCCACACGGTGATGCTTGTCATTGCAGTGTCACACGTGCGACAGCATTGCAGCTGCTCCTCACTCGGTCTTCTAAAGATTCCAAGATGTTCAGGATTGAGTGCTCAGTCTTCCCCACGCTGTCATTTGTTGTTTGGAAAGGAAACCTAATTTGCAACAGATACAAAACTATTAGTCATTTTGCAGCTTTGCCAAAAATAAATGAAAGTATTAACGACTACATCTCTGAGCAGCTGTTAATAAATTGGAGGAGGACTGCTCATTAGAGACTGCATAAGGATGTGGACTGTATGCATGCATGTGTGTGTAAAACATTGCCCTGCACAGAGGCATCGACGAACAGTCCATAATATATCAGCAAAGCCAAATGGTGCTCTCCCTATGTCAAAGGAGACACCTGTCCTCTTAGCGTATTTAGCATTTCAAACAGACCTATCCTTGTCATATTGGAGTTGTAATTATTTAACGCCATATTTTTAAATCATATTTTTATGCTGGTTGATAAATATCCAGAAAGTGACTCACTTTAAAGCGTTATAGTCCTTCATAACCTTTCTTCCCAAACTCGGGTAAGACTGTTTGTCATGAACAGGTTTGCTCGGCCTTTCTGAGAGAAGAAAAGCCTCTCACAGTGCTTTCCATTCACTCTTCCGTGTGCATGGCCAAACTAATAGAAAATAGTCACATGTTATCTTTAATTAGAATGTATGCATTCCATATTTGTTTAATTGGAATACATTTAATTATATATGTGTCCTAATTAAAAAGAACATTTGAATAACTTCAAGGGCTAGAGATAGTTAGAGCAGAGTAATTGGCAGCTTCCCACATATGCAACATAAAATGGCTTTTAAGGGGTTTAATTTTCCCATTCTACACTCTACGACCAAATTACTGTATTTTATAAAACCACACTGTGCGCAAATTGCCAGTGCTCGTGGCTCCTGTCCTCTGGCACCCTGAAATTCTACCCTTCCTTGCCAGGACTTTAAATGAATGACTGGAGGGGGCTCTTTCAAGTTAGGATTACACCAAGTAAAGTAGTCGCTGGCCAATTGAAAATTTGAGCTGTTGCCTTTTGGTTGACTATGAGGGACCCACGGAGAATGAGGGTTTACCAACTGGAAATATATTCTGTATCCTTGTATAGTAAATAAAATTCTAAAAATGCACTCTCCCTCAATATAGCTCTGATCACGTAGTAGCCTCTTTCCCCCCACAGATGAACAAGATGTTTTCAGATGCCTAGACATGTACACAGGCTCTGTCCCCAAGGATGGTGGTTGGATGTGGCTGTGGTCACTAATGATGGAAAATTGTTAGCATGTGTGAGCTGTTCCTGCAACCCTTAAGTGAAATAAATTTGTGGTCTGAAGTCCATCTCCTTAAGGACAGGTGTCTGTTTCACAGTTGGCACTCTCCAAATTGGCCCAGTGATTAAGTGGGCATGGACACAGATCTAACCTTTAGCTCCCAGAGATGAGTCCCCCAGGAAATGATTAAGGTGCGCCCACCGAGCCCTATCACAACAGCTTGTGTCACTCCTGCAGCCTGGGTTGTAACTCCATTACGGAGCACTTGGGAATGCCAGAGCAGTGTGCTCCTGTGCCAGCATACTTTCGCAAGCAAGTCATTAGTGGGAGTCACTGGGACTGCTGCTGTTTGTGAGCCTGTGTCTTACTGTCTGCAGAACCAACCTAAGTCAGCATGGAGCTGCTGTCAGCTAACTGTCTAGAGGAGTTCAGCATGTGGACAAGTTCACTTCAGTATCCCACCTACCAAATTCATCAGCCACATGGAAAGCCCTGCCATTTTCAGTCCTGTTTAATGCATGTGGAATCTCAATCAGATCACCTGGATCACGGCAGAACAGAAATTATCCCCAGTATAAATTTTAATGGCCATGTATCTGTAATTAGAAGATTTTACCTAATATATTAAAAAAGCAAATATTAAGCACTTAATTATCACTTTAACCATTTTATCAATTATGAGATCAATGTAAAATAAATTTAAAAGTAATATCAAACTTGTTTACATAATTGTTAGTTTGACTTTTAAGCAAAAATTTTTATGTCCAGTACTTAATTTTTTTCTCTTATCATCTCTTTTTGGGAATAAATATTTTTGTCATTTCATATTGATTTTGTTTATATACCAGGCTACATGGGAATCTACCTTTGTTTATTTTATATATTTCTGATCAATTCCAACTTATGCCCAATTATATTACACTAAATTAACATAATTCAACAGATGTTGGTATTTAAATGTTTTCTGGCGTTTAAATCTTGGACAGCTGTATTAGAGCTTGGGGAAAAGGCAAACATTTAGAGTTAAATGCTGAACATATGCTTAAATTACTAATTAGAAAGATGGAATGAAAACTATGCGTTCTCCTTCCTAAGGACAATAAACCTCAGGTAAAGATTTTTGTATTTTTTAACAGCAGGTTACAGTATAGGCATGCTCCCAAACTAGAAGACACAGGCAGGCTTCGTGGATAGTTTAATTGAATTTTAAATTTAGTCCTTAAAAATTATGAACTGTCTGTTTCACTGAGCCTGAAAGGGGCTATTGTGACTCCTTGTAAACTTAAGGGCCAAAAGATAAAACACCGCTTGGGCTAAAAGTTACTTTAGTGTGTTATCATGAAACATGCTTATATAGAGAAGTGCTACGAAAAGCCAGAGCTCATGTCTGCTCATTAGCTAGATCTCTTAGGCAAGGATGGATGTGTGCAAGGGCTAAAGAATCAGACCAGGTGCACCAAGGAAGTACAAATGGCCAACACGTGAAAACGTGTTCAACATCTTCAGCCATCAGAAAAATGTGAATCAAAACTTGGCTGAAATTCTAGCTTACTCCAGTCAAAATGGCTGTCAGGAAGACCACAGACAGCAGCAAACACTGGCAAGGATGACGGAGAGGAGACCCCTAGTACCGCATCACATTTATTGCACAGAAACAGTAGTTCAGTAACAAGTATGAGTGTGCATGCTCCTCCCATGTATGTCCTCACCAACTGCAAATCCCACCTGTCACATGGTTAGCCCTGAACACCCCATGCTCTACCTCCTGGCTGTATTTATCACCCAGGCCATTGTGGGAGAGGAAGGACTAAAAGCATTCCTTCCACAGCCCACACTGAGACACACGACAAGACAGACACTGCAGAACTCCCAACGGTGCCAGAAGTAAGGTGTGTGCGTCTTGTCTAAAAGCTGTAAAAGTGAACACACAAGCTTTGTACTACCTAAACCTGTACAACCTAAAATACTCCCAGAGAAACCTCGGGTTTTTCTGTTTCTGTAAGTAAGCACTTACATATTAGTGAAATTGGAACTAATGAACGTATAAATTGTTTATAAGAGAAAACTCTTGTAAGCTCTGGGTGTGCCTAGTTAAATTTCATTGAATCACTATTTTATAAGCATATGATATTGCTGAGAGAAATATTCTTTGGCAAGTCAGATGTGGGTCCCACTGCCTTCATGCATATAGTCTGTGCAGAACATTTGTCCATGCCTTGATGACTGTAACTTAAAAGCACTGGGGTTTTGTTGTTGTTTTGTTTGTCCAAAAGATGAACAATTATTTCTGTAGCAAGAACCCAAAATGCTTTGTAAGAGAAGTGGCAGGTCAGTTGGTTCCGATAGCTTTTCACTAGGAAGCTGTTTCAACAAGATTCAGTTAAAATTGTTTTCACATGGTAGCACCAACATACTCCTAAACAAAAACGTATTTACATACTTCAATGAGTTCTGGATATTCTAACCTATTAGTCAAACAGTATGTCAGTATAATGATAAAAGTGGCTGCCACGTTTTTCTTTGCTCTTTTTGCTGTCTTACTGAGCAAATGCACTTCAGACAATGACATTACCGTGACTCCTCTGAGCAGGCACAGTCACTGGCCAGGGCACAAAACCAAAGCTGAGCTCAGTCTGCAGCCAGTGTGTCCCAGCCCAGGCAGGCTTGGAGAACGGGGCTGTCCCACTCTGCATTTTGGTTAGCATCTAATAAGTGTTGAAGATTTGTTAATTATTAAATGTGTTCAAGTAAATTTCAATAATAGTTGGAGAAATGCCTTTTTAAAAGTACCCGTTTCATTGCCAAGTGCAATGTTGAGAGCACAGCCTTCCAGCCATTTCTAACACATGACAGCAGCTCCTTAGGTTCTGAGAGTTAGACATGGCCATCGGCCTGGAGTTGTTTTCCACATAGTTAACTGACAGATCCTTCTGATCTGAAAACAACTAGAGGCTGCCGTGTCTGGTGAGTGTGATGACAGACGTGCCGCGCTGGTGTGGATACAGAGGGAAAGTATCTGGATGGGGAAGTGGGCTCAGAACACTTAACAGAGAGCCCTCTCCTGTGCGCTGAGGGAGTTGTGAGGAGAAAGAACCAGCTCTCCTGTGTGGGAAGAATTAGGTAGGACACAGGGAGGCCAATTTGGGGAGGAAATAGAGCATCTCTGCTCTAAAGTCAACACTAACATTTAGCCTTGGTGACTGGTAGAGGGCCTATAGGGACCAGACAAGTGTGGAATGCATGCTTCCATGATGGCCCCTCTAGATGCCAGCAGCTCTACCCTCCAGATGTGAGCCTCTTCACTGGCAAACACAGAGGCTCTGGTCATTACCTGCCCTGCATACAGCAGCCATTGCTGCTTCTGGTTTTGTGTAGCGCAGTGACATCATAAAAGGAAGAAAGCTCTTGCAGGTTGTGGATGGTACACATGAGGCATAACACCATGCAAATACCAGCCCCGCTGCCATGCTTTCCATAATGCAGAGACAGTATGACATATCTGTGGTTCAGAGTCCTAACCACGAGAAGACCCAAGCTCACTCGAAAATATCAGTGGATTTCAGACACAAGGACTTGTGAGCTTTTAAGTCTGAGATAAAAATGGGTGTTTTGTTGTCATTTACATAGGTAAAGCAAACAGAACCAAATGCTAAAGAAGAAACAGTCTTTCTGTTAACTAGAAAATAACTTAGTTGTTATTTTAAATGACCTTTATTCTTTCCTTCTCGTAGCGCATTGCTCCTCTTGTGTGCATATGTGGCAGTTTACTGCTTCGCATGCTTGTGTGTTTTGTTTAGGGACAACTCACTGAGCATGCCTCCAGGAATATTGAGTGGCAGCGTGTGAACCTGGATCAATTATGTTTACCTTTGCTGTGCTTCTTACCTGCAGCGTTTGCATGGTAGGATAGTCGGAGTGATAAGCTGTTGATCGGATGCAGTCTGTGCCCCATACTTTACATAAGGAGAGCTAAAATCTTCCCCCCGAGGTTTTAAAGTACAGACTAGTCAACACAATTTCTGAATGTATGGAAACCAAGGCAAAGAGAGGGAAAGTGGCATGCTGAAGATTGGTGGCCATCCTTCGCCAGCATCAGCAAATATGGCATCCAGGGGTCTTCTTCACAGATGTAGCAGGCAGTCTGAAACTGGAGCATTAAAGGGAACAAGCCAGTAGACCCGTGGTGACTGAAGTACTCACAGCCTCTACATCTGTAAGCTTGATGGCCTTTGAAACAGATTCACCCGCTACCCAGACAACCCGCATCTATCCAACCTGGGTTTTTTTTTTTCATTTATATGTCTTATAGGCTTATTGAAAAATAAAAATCGAGTAATAATGAGAAGAAACCCCCCAGGAAATGCCAGCACATGATAGTCACCAGTGTCCCTGTACAGTTCTCAGACCCTTTCTGCCTGTGCTGTGTGGTTTTCCTTAGTTGTTTGCATTAGCTTTGGTTCTGGTAGAGAGAGCTTATGCAGTCACTCCTGGGTTATGGTGTGTATAGATGCCTGAAGGGCGGATTTTATCACTCACCATATTCTATACAAAGGCCCTATCTATGTATGAGATATTTAAAGTATTACATAAAAACTGAGGTTTACTTAGACAGTCTCACTGTAGCCCGAGTTGACCTGGAATTCACCATTAAAGCTAGCGTTTCATTCATAGCCATGCTCCTGCCTCTGAATACTGAATTACAGATGTGAGCCTCCATGTTTAGCTAAGTGCACTATAGACGGCCAGTTTCAGTCCCCTGCTCCTGTTACTCAGGAAACCCTCTCTGTTAATGAATGGCTCTGTTGCTGGGAAGGTCCACACGTGGACACCTCACACTTGAGTCTGGAGGTGCCTGGTAAGCACGGTAGGCCAGCTCCTGCAGCAGCCATCACGTACAGCAAAAACATTTGGGAAGAAAGGAGTGAGGGGAGACTAGGACTCTACCTACAGTGGCAGAGCCACTAGTAGCACACGTCTGTCACTTGTAGCTGAGAAGGGCTGTGTGCTGGCAGGGAGAGCACCCTGGTCAACGGAGGGCAGGGTCAACAGGTGTAGATTGCAGAGTCTCGGACGGGAAAAGCTGCCACTGCAGGGATCTTAGAAGAAGCCCCATCGCAAGCTTTGATTTAGTCCAGAACGTGAACGTGTGAGGCGGTCTAGGCAGTGGCCTGGCTTTGAAGGAACTAAGATGTGGCAGGATTTCGAGTGAGATACAATAAAGCCAAGGGCAGCATGAGCTCCGTCACTGCAACCAGTTACCTTCTTTGGGGCTCTAACCTAAGACCTAACACAGTCAAGAAGCCTGTGTGGGATTGAGGCAGAGTGCAGGGCCAAGTGACCAATGTATTGGGGAGAGAGAAGGCATCCGAGCCAGACGACAGTTCCTAATGGGGACTTGCTGTGCACGGCCTGGGAGATTTGACACAAGAAGGGGCTGGAGATAGCTCAGCAGATAAAGGGTTTGTGCACCATTTTAAGGACACGAATTTGGACTCCTCTGTCCCCATGTATAATCCAGATCTATAATCCTAGCTCTCAGCAGGTGGAGACAGGAGATCCTTAAGACGAGCTGCCTAGCTAGACTCACCAAATTGGCAGCTCGGGGTTCAGTGAGAGACCCTGACTTAGTAGGGAGCAATTGAGGGAGACACCAACCTCTGAACTACACATGCATGTGCATACACCCCACATACGCGGGCACCGGGTGGAGAGGACAAAAATGCTTCAAAATAAAACACTGAAAAACAATAGAAGATTGCCTGAAAGTTCTTGAGACTTGGCGTGCATGGGGCACAGAAGGAGCAGAGCTTGAACCACCCGTCTCTTCAGTTTAATCTGTGGAGACACACTGACACTGGGTAGGGGAGAGGGAGGGCCATTTGAGTCTGGCAAAGGACAGTCACACTGGGCTGCATTTCCCAGTGCTGTCCATCCCTCTGCCACCCAGGCGCTCCTCTGGTGACACTACAGACCCGCCTTACTTCTGTGCAGCTGATGCCCTGTCCAGGCAGATATTGTCCCAGCTGACAGTGAGCATTCTTGCCAAATGCCAGGGCCATGGTCACATCTGCTTGTCTCTCTCTGCAGCTTGTCCCAGGCTGCTCGGGAACACATTGTATCCAGGGGGCAGCTTTCGCAAGGCCTAATGCTCTGGAAAGTCTCTTTGTAAATGCATGCAGCGAAGAGACAGGCTCCTGTTGTCTTGCCTTTAGTATTATTGTGTTTGACGTGGCCTTCCTCGGTGCTGTCAGTCCCTGTCAAAGCCACACTCTCCTCTCCGGCAAGGTGCTTCTCTGCAGGGTTATCGTTGTTTTGGTGTGGGTTTCTGTTGATTACTTTTTCTTCACTCCAGATGATAAGATGTTCAGTTCACCCGCATCTGAAAGGCTGGCTTGTAGTAAACAATGGGGCTAAGTCAGCGCGGGTCTATTTAACCAGCAAAACAAAGTGAAAAGGCCTCCAGGATTCTGGTTTTCTTGTGTTAAATAGACTGTCTTGTGGGAAGCCTCACTTCCAGTCGTTCTCGATAGAGAAATGAAAGCATCCCTTCGTCCTTTCTGCTCAGATGAGAGGGAGGACTAACTTGAGGGTGCTGAGCAAAACCTTGAGCTACCCTCATCTCCTCCTCTGCCCAGGCAAATGCTGCAGCTGACACTACAGTGTGATAAATGAAGTTTTAAAGGCAATGTTTACCCCGGAGAGTGCTTTCCATGCGTTTAAGTGCTCGGGTTCTGAATGCCTTTTTCAAGAACAGTGTTGAGTTGAGTAGGAGCCAGCTGTATTAGTTGTCAGGATAGATGGCTCCAGGGGTGAAGTGACTGCTGCACATGGCTGAGGAGCTGAGTTCGTATCCCTCACACCCACGTAAGAAGTCCAGTGTGATGTGTCAGGTGTGTAACACCAGGGCCTGGAAAGGAAGGCAGATTCTCCAGGACTCACTGGCCCCCTCGTATTGTCTCAAAGAATAGTGGATAGTGATAATGACACTAGTTTCGATTCCTCTGGCCTCCTCACGCACATGCGTAGGCAGGCAAACACACACATACAAACCCATACACACACACACACACACACACACACACACACACACACGAAGCAAAATAGAATTTGGTGACTAAAACAGGACTCCAAAAGTACAGCTTCTTTCTATTAAAGAAAAAAAATCCCACAGAGTGTGTGTGCGTGTGTGTGTGCACGCCACCACCACTCCTCTGATTATTTTTTGATATCATCTCCTGTTTAGACTTAAGTTGTTCTACAGTAAGAACCGGATGCCACTTTTCCTTCGTGTCTTCCTCTCCTCTCTCCTGCGCAGCCTGTATAGAAGCATATGCTAAGTACACGGTGCACACTCGGAAATGCTGCTGGATTAATTTTGTGCAGAAGAATAGGTCTCTGTGGTTTCCTTACAATGCTTGAAAGTTTTATATGGTTTTAAAAAGTAAATGTGATCATAACCATTCATTTTTCTTGAGATTATGAGGCAGTACTTCCCTCCCCGAAACAATAAGTGTGTTATAGTTTTGTGTGACAATAACCATTGGAGAGCAAAGAAAAGCAAAATTATTTGTTAACTCACTGAGCTAATTTTTAGAGATGAATTCTGTAAAATGCGGACTCTGTGCAGAAGGAAAGCGAGTCAATGCCTGTTTCTGTGAAGCTGTAGAGTTTGTACTGTTGGTCTGTTTCTGCCAACGATGTTATTCAACTTCACTCACAGTGGCTGCACATATATTTGAAATAATTTGTTCAAAATGTATACGGTTTGCTCAGCTATAGTTTTTCATTATATTCCAAACATCAGTATATATATATATATATATATATATATATATATATATATATATATGCAGTATTAATATATATCACTGTCTCACATCTCTTTTTTCATTTCTAAAATATCTGGCTGTTTTCTATTTAGAATTTTTTAAACTGTTACCTCTGTGTAAGAGTAAAGGTGCGTGTGCTTTAACACTTTACATTTACATTTATTTCTACTCCTTGATTTTAAGTCCCTATCCCAACCACACACGTCCTGGGTTATGGTCACGGAAATGGCTTGAAAAGTCTGAAGACTTTAGTTCTTTGCGTCAGCCCTTTCGACTTCTAGTTAAGCCATTGTTTGTTGTTGTTGTTGTTGTTGTTTTTAACTTTTTTAATCTAGAAGACAAAAGTTCACCAGAATTAGCTCGTTGTAACTGGCTCACTGGTTCTGAAAGTAGCAAGGCTCAGCCTGAGTTCTTGTGCATCGTGTCTTTACGTAGCTGCAGCCTGGTATCATGCAGGCTGTGTATGCGCAGCAGGCAGGCATCCGTGCATCCAACGTGTTCTCTCCTGACTAGTAAATAATTAAGCAATTCTAATTGTGTGAGTTATAAGGACAACATCACCATTTCCTTCCATCTATTTAAAATGTTTTAAAAGAATTCACTACTGTATAATATCCTAAAAGAAATTGATCATACTTTTCCTGTAATAAATGTCGTCCTGACAGTAAAGCATTAGCAACCAATTGATAACCTAGCAACAATATTGTGATCTCTTTAGATAATTAATCTTCGCTATTTTCCTGTCAGATGCAACAGTGCTTGATTTTATGTTGAGCCAGAAAGATTGCCAGTTTTGAAAATTAAAAAGCATTCCTTTTATATTATTCATCCCAGTAACAATTTATGATGGTGCATTTAGCTGCTGAACGCTTGTCAACAAACGTAATTATGTTTCGATATAAACAAGATTGGTGGTTTTACTATGCAGCTCCATCTTTGGTGAGAATGTTTTGATTTAGGTTCAGATTATACAAGTTGTGTATTTATATGTCATTTTCTCCCTCCTTTGTTAATAGTTTTTATTTCTTCTGATAATTACTTGTAGGCAAACAAGCATGCATTTAGGATCCTTGTGCACAGGAGACATCAAAAGGAGAAGAAAGGCTGCCCCATTGCCTGGACCCACTACATCAGGTAAAACAAAATGGGTTGGAGTGGAGCGCAGATGCGGAGCACATAAATCACCACAGATAAAACAGAGGCGATTCATAATCACTCTCCCTGCAAGAGAGGCATGGTTGCAGAAACTATGAGGCAGATCATTTGCCTTTACGTTAGAATGTATAGCCCGTTCATTGTGTGAACCTTGCAAGTAGCTAATCGGCGAGACACGTGCTGTATACCGACTCAGGTGGGTGGGATGCAGCCTCCAAAGTTAGGCCTTGTGGCTTGAAGGAAATTTCAGACTTGCCGGGGAAACAGAGCACAAGCAGATGAGATAGAAGTAGCTCACTGCCTCAGGCTGACTGTGTGATTACTAGGTCTGAGGGGTGTATAGGATGGACACTGTGCCTGCTAGAGCCTGCGTCTTCCCGGGCAGTGCCCTTAGCGTCCTGGGCATGTACACACTCTGAGGATATATGAAGACCTCCTTTGGCTCCTGCCCCTACGTCTTACCTCCTACCCATGTCTCCTTGCTGAAATAGCCTGCATGCCCTTCCAGACAGAAGCTGAGGTTTGCCTGTGGTGTGTGATGTTGCTCTAGTTCAGGACTGTATGTGTGGGCTCAGTGGCCATGTTCTGATTAGAACTCTTCCGCATTAAGTGTAAGTGAACTTACAGGACATTATGACAATATTTGTCTTTTTTTATGTCACGAGATGATGCCTGGGCATCCCTGGAAAAGGGCAGAGACAGAGACAGAGAGGCCGTCTGTCAGAAATGACATCTAGCTATCAACAGTATCATGTCCAGAAGAGGAAAGGACCAGAAAGGAAGGGGCCAGATCCCACCAAAATACATCATATGCAATTATAAAGATGTCGTAGCAAAGTTCATTATTTTATTCAATTAATATGCTCTAATATAAAATGAATGGGAAAAAAAGAGACCTCTCTATTACATATACTGATTTGAGCCTAATTTTATATCTGAGATTTATAGAAGATGTGCACAGCTATAACTGTGGCGAAATGTATAATACTCATGAAATACTTGAAAATGTAACATCTCTCCATGACAAAGTGCAGCAATGTTTTAGGTCTAGAAGATACGATAAGTTGTTCCTATCTCCCTGAAGGCTGGGGCAGGACTCCTCAGCATCCCCATTCCCAGGGAATGCTCCCCTGAACTCTGACCCCAGTGGTGGGAGCCTAGGAATATCCTAGGAATATTGCTAACGATCCTGTGTGGCCACAGTAACAAGGCAGGAGGCTATGACATGTCCTGACACACAGCGCCTGTGTGGAGCAGAGAAGAGCGGGTGCTTGAGAAAGAGGTCGCACAGTTCTTAGGACAGGAGGTTTCTTACATCAGAGTTCAGGGCACTAGAGGGACCCGTTTATGCAGAATTTAGATACCAACCTTCGCTGTAGCTCAGACAGTCCTCCGTCATAGCTTATGCCAGTATGTCCCACAGGCTGTACTCCAAGTCTGTGAGAGCCTCTAAAGAGTTGAGCTTTTCATTTTACTACTAGATTTTAACTTATGGAATAAAATTTATAGGGACTTTGTGTGTGTGTGTGTGTGTGTGTGTGTGTGTGTGTGTGTGTGTGTGTTTACTCAAAATGTTATGTCACTCATTTTAAGTGTATTTTTCCAACATGTGTGCAGCAGTTCTTTTCAAAGAGGAAGAAATGCAGTAAATTGAGGGAAGTCCCTGATATCCCAGCCCTGAGTGAAGGTGCTTATCCACATGCACTCAGAAAGGCCATTGCATAAATACACTTGGATAATGAGGTTAGCCTCACCTTGTCCATGAAAATTGCTGTTTTCAAATTCTAGAATAGTGTTAGTCACAGAATACCAAGTCTGTTACATCTATAAATTTCCCAGGCTTTACTGGCCTGCAGATTTCATCTTGAAAGACTATTCCTGGGATGGAAGAAATGGCTCAGTGGGTGAGAGCACTTGCGGAAATACCAGGGCCTGAGCTCAGATACTCAGCAGCCACCCAAAAGCTAGGTGCAGCGAGCAGTGGCCGTAACTCCAGTGGGGGACGGAGGGTCAGTCATGAGGGCTTGCATAGCAGCAGCAGCAGCAGCAGCAGCTTCACTCTAGGTTCAAGGAGAGACAGGCTTGTGGAAATCAGGGAGAGTGATAATGCATGTGCACCCACACACAAATGTGTGCCGCACACACATATGTTTTTGCTGTGTCCACAGGTCCTTGCAGTCCTTCCAAAAGACGCATCCCTGAGATGCACTCTCTTGTGCCTTTCTTTTCGTCAGCACCAAATATAAAGGAGGAAAATTTAAGAATAAGTGAAAAGTCCCACTCATGAACTAGAGTCAAGATGTGGACAGATAGATGTTATTGCTTGTAATCTCTCTGCTATCTCTGTAAGTTATTGTGAAAACAAAAGCAGATGTAGAAAGGGCTTACCACTAAACTAAAGGAGCCTGCCGTTTGCCACGCACGTTGGAGCTATGTGAGTTGATGCCTGTCAGTGTGAACAGTGTAACACATTCCTGATAAACCCCAGATCTGACTGGGATGCTGCTAAGGTAGAGACTGTCCTCCAGTCCTCTCAGCAAGTGTGCTGGGCAGGATTTGGTCTGTTTTGAAGGCTGCACCAGCCAGCCATGGTATTGGTTGCACATTTATTAATTGTGACAGGAACACCAAATTTATTTCAGTGCCTTAGCTTATTTACTGCTCCTTCACCTTCGTATTCAGTATTGACAATGTAAAATGAATATTGATATGGCTCGGTATTGACTGTTTTAATGTATGGCTTGTTCTCTGCCGCCTTCAAAGTCACATACAAAGCCAGTGTGTGTCTCCAGCAGAGAATGTAGATTTACTGTTGTAAAACTGAGGAGGGCGGAAGCAAGTGGCTTGCCAGCAGACTGCGTTTTATAGTCTGACAAATGTCATCGGTAAAGGTGAGGAAAAGCAGTGAGCAGCACAGGAAGGAGGTTGTCACACCTTTTACAGGCCGTCAATGGTGCTGGCTGTGTCTTCATTTTTGGTAGAAGTCCTAGCTTATTAAGGATTTGATGGTAAAAATGCTGAACACTTTTATTGAGATGTGGTGCCGGCCACACTTTAGCATCTTCCACTCAGCAGCCCTGAGTTTAGTGCTATTTGCAGCTACAATTGTCCGGCCTGTGGTCAGTTACTATTTAGTTTCGGATAACCTAAACCTCAATAGCAAAACACACTCCTCCAAACACAGTAGGACTAGTGTGTATTTCATATAGGGTTTCATCATCAGAAGAAACTGGTTTTACGTTATATTTTCATTTAAATTTAAATAATCATTTTCATTGTTTAAAATGTAAGTGCAGGGCTGGGAAACACACTCAGTGGGTGAGTGCATGGTAAGCATCAGCAGGGGCCTGCCTGCTATCCTGAGGGCGTGTGTGTGGTGTGTGTGTGTGGTTGTGTGTGTGTATGTGTGTGCGCGCGTGCGTGCGTGTGTGTGTGTGTGTGTGTGTGTGTGTGAGTGTGTGTGTGTATTAGATTGATTGTATGTACCTGTAAAATGTGTAATATTACATCTCAAATAACTGACATATTTGACAGACAACACTAACACCTGCCATGTTCTCACTTCTGTCCCTAAAGTAGATACTGAGGGCATAATTACTACTCACCGTTTTGATAACATTACTAATAATGGTAGCCTGGACCCTCTGCTGGGCTAGCAAAGAGACTGGAAGACAGGAGGGAGAACTATTAAACACCTTCTGAATACAGGCAGGCAGAGGGGGAGTGTGCTTGCTTGCCTGCTGTTCCATGGGAAGCAGCTTGTCACCTCCCTTTCCACTTACTCTTGATCCAACATCAATACAACGCTTTAGGAGCCAAATTACTCAACAAGCTGCCAATTAGGCTGGCAGTCAGCTGGATAGATTAGTGGCTGAGAGAGGCCGATGCAAGATTTTCATCTCTTGCGCCAATTACACAAGTGGGTTGCCCTCCACCACGTTCTGCTCTGTGGAGGGTCTGAGGGGAGAGGACGTAGTCCATTGCAGTGGACTCAGGGGACCAAGCAGACAGCAAGTGCTGGACTCCTGGGTACTCCTCTCATACAGCAAGACTGAGACTGATTTCCAGGCTTGGGGAGCCAAGCATGAGGGCCTGAGCTCAGATCGCCAGCACCCATGTTAAAGCTCAGTGCTAGAGACAGCCAGAGGAGTCCAGGGTCTCGCTGGCCTGGGGTGGACACGGCCACTGAACTCCAGACGAAGTGAAAGATGCTGTCTCCTCGAGTCAACTGGAGAATAACAGAGGAACCATCCATGTCAGCCTCTGGCCTCTAAGGCACATGCATAAGATACGCACACATAACTGTAAAGTCTTAGGAATTCAGAATACAACCAGTTATGGTTTGGTTTGGTTTTATTACAGTCAGGGTTTAGGGCAAATATAAGATATTACAGGATAAGTTGCATTTTTACCACAGTCTATGAGGCAGTGAAACCACCCAGTTGTGGGTGCGTCCAAGTTTGTAGGACTGTCTTCACGTGCATGAGCTCCTCTGAGCCTGTGGCTTTGTATGCTGTGGGCAGTGGACACTGTAGGATGCCTGTGTGATGGATGAGAAACTAAAGGCCTTAGGGCTTTGGTTTCTCAGCCCGGGGTGGATCTTTACCTGTGGCTTCCCATGTTCTCATTTCAGGAATTGTGGGTGAAAACGCGCAGCCAATCGTAGAGAGCAACATCGGGAACCGCATGCTTCAGAGTATGGGCTGGACACCTGGATCAGGCCTTGGGCGAGATGGCAGAGGGATCTCTGAGCCGGTTCAAGCCGTGCAAAGGCCGAAAGGGTTAGGACTTGGATTTCCTCTACCACAGAGTACTCCCGCGAGCTCTGCCCCCACATCTGGAAAGCCTGCCTGAGCAGAGCAACAAGGAGGACGACCTGCAGTTTCTGTTCCCATGCCCCAGTGTTGTAACATGACCATAGAGCTGTCTGGTTTGAAGCTGAACTCCGCGTCACCTCCAGCTAGCTTCTGGGCTGTGTAGAGTCCCGCCACAGTGATAGAAATGGGATTCTTTCACAACTCATGGTGCTAAAGAACGGACCTCGGGCCCTCACGTCCCCTCATGATTTCCAGCAGTTTCTAGACGGGAGGAACAGTCGGTCGCTTATTTATTTTGATCCTAGATGTCAGTTCTTTCTGCTGCCTCGCTCGAATCATGCATGTGTGTGATGCCCAGACAAACTCAAGCACACCCAGTAGGCCGGAAAGGACCACATTTCTCATGATGCATACACCAGGTAGTGCTGTCTGCCCCATCTCCATGCAGGGAGTCAAGAGCACACCTGGGAAAGGCTGGCTAAGCTCGCAGGCCTTGGCGTGGCCTCTCGTGCGGATGTGTGACAGCGATGCCCATTAATCCTTTGAGTGTAGCACGAATTCACAGTGGACAAATAGCAATCAGTGCTTGGCTCAGACATTTGACAAAGTTAACCTCATTGTCGTCATCACCAGAGTGCCCTCAACATTACTCCAGTGCAGAGTTTATAAGTCTTACCTCATTTAGAACGTAAAAGAATTACTAAAAGGAAATGTATTTTTTCAGTGGACGCTGACCGAGCTGCCAGCCCTGCCCCCCACTTGTCCGCCTCCCTTCCCAAAGGCGGGTATTTCTTAGGGATCAGCTCCAGGATGAAGAAGAACGACTTAAGGTTTGGTCACTGAAGTAAATTATTAAACTCTTGAGTCCGTTTATTTGAGGATTTAAGTAGCTTTCCTGGTAACTGAAATGACTAGCAGTGGCCTAACTCACTTCCCAAGGTCCAGGAAAAACTGAGGGGACCTGTCATTCTCAGATTAAAACATTCACTTTACAATGAAGTGAAATGCTATGTTCCTTCCATTCCATTTCTGGGTCATTCACTTCATAATGCCAGAAATGTTAAGTTGTTCTTTGTTCAGAAAATACTGATTTCTTATCATCTTCATTAAAAACCATGAGAATTATTATTGCTTACAATGGCCTCAGTTGGTTCAGTAAAGGTTGAGATAACCCATATAAGTGTATGCTTGAACAAACTAGTATGAACTTCAATTTTATAAATTCTAAGTATTTAAAATACTTTTTAAGTCGGTAGAAAAATGTTTCCACAGGTAACAGACCTTTTCTGCGTGGCCCCCCTATCAAAAATGCACCCTCCATAGTCTAACAAACATTTGCATTTCTTCTGGAAACAGTCTTACCAGGAAGTACTCTGGTAGAAGTGGGCTGCCAGGACAAGACAGGTGCACACCTGTGTGAGTGTTCATGGGACACTTGTGTTGGGTGAAGTACTTCTGCTTGTACAAGCTCATTACTAGAAAATTGCCATTTTTTTTTAAACAGCTAACAGCTGTCTTCCTAAATGCTTACTGTTCATGTAGGAGGGACAGTGGAGGACAGTGTAGCAACAGTCTGCTGCACTCCTGTAGGAGGGACCGTGGAAGACACTGTAGCAGTTGTAACAGTGTACTGCCTTCAAGGGTCTAGTCCAAAGTTGTTTGCTTTTCTTTGTTGGAATTTCACTTCTTGGAGGTCTTGTAAAGCCCTGGGACTTTTAAAGGCTCGGTTTCAAGCCAATGAGAAACAAGGAGGCCGTTGCACACTTGGCTCCAGGCTTCAGAGAAAGTGGCTGCTGTGTTCACTTCCCTGGTTCTAGAGGATGTACAGGAGCAAGCCAGAGCTGCCCCGTGGGGCCTCCAGAACCGGTCTTTCTGAGTGCTTTTCACCATCACTCTCCGGACAGTGCAACCCTTCTGCCGTGGCTTCTGCAGGAAGATGCTCACTGAGCTGCTGTGACACCAAAGTTCTACTTTCACACTAGAAACTGGTTGACTCGTGGGTGACTGAGAACAGTTTGTTCTCTCCATGGGTTTCTGTGTTGAGATGATCAGCACTTAAACAGTAGAAAGTACAGCCCCCACCCACCCCCCACCTGCCCACAGTACCCTTCAACATTCAAGGCCTTATAAAGGTCTGTGATACCTGACCATAGCTGAGCAGCAAACGCAATCAAAGTAGGAAGCCTTCGTGTAAGTCTAATGTCTGCTGGGGGCATGAATCCCACTGGTTTACATTTAATAGAGATTAATAAACTTTTGTCATTGTGAATCAGTTCATGAAGCTCACATCATAAAGGACTTCGTGATTTTAAATAGATCGTTCCTATTGCCTTTAAACAATACTAGACGCTTTCCTCTGCTTCCTTGTGAATCCACCCTGCTGTTCTGCAAGCTAACCAGTTTGGGTCTCTTTCCTTCCTCCAGTCTCGATGGTAGCCCAAGAATCCGAGTGTGGCTGCATTAGCACTGTGACTCCACATTGTGTGTATTTGATATCAGGCAGATGTGGGCTGCAGACCCTTCCCTCCTGCCTTCCTTCTTTCCTAAATAAAATCCATATGGTTGCATTCCCCTCAAATTCATTTCCTTTTGTTTTTAAGTGATCTAGTGTCTTTTAAAGTGGCCAGCTATGCTAACACCCACCTATACTCCCAGAAATTGGGAGATTTGGGTAGTAGAATTGCCATGAGTCTAAGACCAAGCTAGTCTGGATACTGAGTTCCAGGACAGACAGAAATCAGTGGAAGTCTGTTGCTAAGAGCAACCTGAATCAGTTCATGGAGCTGATGGTGCTCATAAGTTGGGCACCATGTTTGGACACAGTGGTTTGGGACTCCTGGCTGTAGTGATGCAGCAGACAAAAAGTTAAGGTGGCAGATATACACGTGTGAATATGTGTACACACAGTTCAGGCGGCAGGGTTAGATATGCACGTGTGAATATGTGTACACACAGTTCAGGCGGCAGGGTTAGAGATGCACGTGTGAATATGTGTACACACAGTTCGCAGCCCACGACTATATCCCGTGTACAGACATGATCGAGAAATGCCACCCTTTGTTCATGTTCAACATTTCAGATTGCTATTCAGTACATTTTATGTTGAGCAGATGTTTCATAAGAGAGTAATTGTTGAAATACTTCCTCAACCATTTTAACATGTATTTTGCCTTTCAGAAAGAGGAATGATCTACATTGGTACCATAAAATGAAGTTGTTAGCAAGGAATACTCTTAATTTTTTTTCCCTTGTAAAAAAAAATTGTTACTGGTTCAACAAAGAGTGAAAGAATAAAGCCCAGTGAACATTATTTCAGGAGCCATCGCTTGTTCAGTTCCTTCTTAGCCGTTTGTTTCTTCTTACTGCTTTTGATTTGTTTTGGTTTTGCAGTACTCGGGCCTGAGTCTAAGACCTTCTGCACAGACAAGCCCTCTGCTAGGGTACCCCACCAGGCCTTCAGAGGAATGGAAATGCTTTTATTTTTTATTTTTATTCATTTGTTTATTTTGGTTTTTTGACAGGGTCTCTCTGTGGAGCCTTGGCTGTCCTGGACTCACTTTGTAGACCAGGCTGGCCTCGAACTCACAGCGATCCGCCTGCCTCTGCCTCCTAAATGCTGGGATTAAAGGTGAGTGCCACCATGTCTGGTTCTGGAAATGCCTTTAAACATTCTCTGGGTGTTCTGTTCAGTAGTCTAGTGCTTACGCAGCCTACAGAAGGCTCTGGGTTTGACCTTGACCCCCTGTAATGACACCCAGTTAACAGTTAATGGTACAGTTGATTGGTAATCAAGCTCTGGGAATTTCCAGTGTCTTAAAAAAAAAAACTACTGAAGAAAGTTTGGCAATGTATCTGCCCCACAAATGTATCCATAACTGATTGTGACCTGTTCAGTCACACTTCCATGTTTTTGTTTTCTCTGGAACTGGAATGGACCTGCCTTCTGCTTTCTCTCCACCTAGGATATTGTGACCAGTGTAACAAGGCTCACCTTCTTTCACGACCTGATCAGACATTCGGAATATTTTATAATATCCCTCAAACTGTTGAGTTTGGTTTGCTAAAAATGACACTTCACTTTTTGTGGTAATAGGATTTTATCTTTTCCACAAAAGTGAGTAGACTTGTCACAGTAACCTTTTTTTTTTTTTTAATCCAGGGGTAACTAAATACTCAGGCTTACAAACTCAGCAGACATGTGCACCATGAAGGCTCCTTCTGCTCGGCCCATCCAGAGCAAGGGCTTTCCACACCAGACACTTGGAGGAGATTGGGTTTGTGTCTGGCGAGTCACTGCCATTAGCTGCCAGGATTATGATCTACTGTTGCCACCGTGAGTCTTATCTGCACATTTGTATTGTCACCTGGCTGTGAATTTTCCTCAGGGTCTCAGGCCTCCCTCCTGCTGCGTAACCATTATCACAGCTGTTCAGTCCTTAGCTTCTGAGTACTGAGGTTAGGCAACAGGAGGAAGGTGTCTTTGTGTTTCTGTAGTTGCTGGCACCCCCACCTTGGTTTTCCAAACAAATCATGCACTTTGGCAGTGCATACACTGCTTGACTTTTCAGCCTGAAGATTTTAAAACATGATCCCACATAAAAACAGCCCAGTAATCTTCAGTCTGTTTGCATGTTACTACTAAATTTGTGATGGCCAAATGTGACACATGGCTATATTCCTAGCACTTGGGAAGTCTAGACAGGAGAATCAAGAGTTCAAGGTCAGCTACTGAGTAAGTTTGAAGCCACCCTGGGCTACAGAAAACTCAGTCTCAATGAAAACCAATTTTAAAAAGTATAAAAAATGTTTATTTCTTCTGCAAGTGGCATTCTTTAGTAAATGTAGAATGAAAATTGAAACTAACTGAAGATAGGCTTTTCAGAAATAAACAGTTCTGAAATCCCTAATTGATGTGAACCTACTCACAAGCCAGAACTGCACTTGGGATGGACAAATGAACCTAGAGAGGAGGGGAAGAAGACAGAGCAGACGTCACTAACTGGGTAACACATCGGGGCTCTGACGTTGGCGGCTGTAGCTCATTACAGAATCAGTGTAGTGACCTGTGGTGTGTGGAAGAGGTATGTTATTCCTAAAAGAGTTTTCCAGTGCTTGGGAAGTCTAAAACAGGAAGCCACGGACAGCATTCCTAACAGTACACCTGTATAGTGTACGTACAGCTTTAGGTAACGGTGGTTTGTTTTCCACGACCCTCGATTACTGACGCACATCCTCTACACCTGTGCTTCCATCCTGTCATAGCTAAGGCCTTCCCTTCTTTGAAAGCACATCTTGGCCTATTCCACTTGATATAATATCATAGGAAAGTCCCCAGCCTGAGGGACGTGTTGCCAAGCACACTGGAAGCCAGCGTATTCTGACTCTGAGGCCATTGTTCCTCCATGAGGCCCCTTAACAACCCAGCTAGAAACAAGCAGCAGATTTTCCCTCCCCGACTCAGTGAGTAATTGTCTGCGCCACAGTGACAGATGTGCAATATAGCAGCTTCTTCAGGAAAAAATTAACAGTTTGTCCGGCATGGCAGCTCGCTCTTTTTAGTGCTTGGGAGGTCTTGGCCCCATTACGGATGATTTAGAAATTGAGGCAACCAAAGACCAGCTGCCCGTGCTGAAAGCCTTCGTTAGTTGGCCTCATCTGCATTCCAGGACTTGCTCACATCCAGAAATTGGTGGAGCCCCTCTGGCCACAAGATGAGTATGGGCTGACAATGCCTTGATTTGTTGAGAGAGAATAAATGGATTTTCCAGAAGATGAGGAAATATCACCATTACTGGCCAATTTACAGCATTTTATCTGTTCTTCAAACATGTCACTTTTGTTATTGTTGCATGGTAATTACATAGTGAAACGGAAAGAAAACAAATTCTGGTTACGTATTCAGATGGATTGCAAAATCATATAATCCTGATAAATGCCCATTTATGATACACATGGATGAAAGGTTCATTTTAATTTTGAATGGCTAGCTCAGCCATGAAGAGGATGTAGGATTAAATTCCAGAGAATCTGACTACATCAAACAAATAGTCTTTCTCCTCACTTGCCCCTCTCTTCAGGGAGGTGCCATAAGGCATTTTCACAGACAGGATAGTCTTGACAACACAGGAACGCGTTGAGAATTGTATTATCAGAAGTATGAAAATTCCTGGAGTACATCTTGCTCTGGGGACCAGCCTCTCCTGGGGGCTTCTTGGGAAGCCAGAAGACGAGTGAAGAACCTTCTTGAAGAGTAACCCAGTGATGTTACCACGTCTCCAGTCTCAGCACACATACACTTAGGATCTAGAAATTCTATACTGTTCTTTATGTGCCTCTTTCTGAAGTGGCTTTTAGCCTTTCCCAGGCTGGTTAGAATAAAGGATGTGGACTGTGAGGCTGAGTGAGTGTGCCAATGAGGAAAAGCAAGGAGGCAGAAGGCAGCCAAGGTGGGCAGCACCCCAGAGCCACTACTTACGGTACCCACTGCGTAATGAGCCCTTGCTTAGGAGGGACACCCCAAAAGGAACCTTCAGTTGAGCTTATGTGGCTCTCAGTGAGGCCTAGAGAGTAGGGATGCAGTTGAGGCTTTCCTGAAGGAATTAGATGTAGTGTGAGCAAGCTTCTGCCATGTCCAGGTGAAGACTTTCCTAGTAGAACTTACTAGATCTTCTGCCCTTTTCTGCTTTTTCCTGAGAGCGCTCAGCTTTGCCACTCTTCAACTTTCCGCTAAACAGTTAGGACTATGAGATTTCATCCTGTCTTGGTGTGCCTGGTGGCTTGAAAGGGAGAATCATTGTGAAGAAGAGAAGGGAAGGGAGGCCAGGAATGAGGGAGGAGTGAGTGGCCAGAACAAAGGAAGAAGCAAATGTGAGTCCCGTGTGGCCTCAGACCTTCAGCGCATAGTTGGAGAGCATCCTGCCATCGTTGGGGAAGCAAGACTCTGTGGAAAGCATGGCCTCGCTTCCATAGGCCCTACATTTTATAAAATGGACAGGATACCTACCATGTAGGCCTAACCATCTTGTCAGCAAATACTTAAACCAAAGCATGAGTCCTTCACGTTATACTGAGATTTGTCACATGAAAGAGCACAGGGTCCCTGTAGAGAGCACTCTAAACTTCTATTTATAGATCATTATTTACTTAACAGGGAGGGGGACATAAAAGCTGATGTACCTAGGTCAGTATTCATTAACTATCCATCATAGATTCAAATAAAACAAATTTGAAGTCATAATAACAGTCAATTGTTCCATTTTTAGTTTTTATGTGAGCAGACTAGGTAAAGAAGCCTGTCTGGGTTAATATGGGACTCCTGAGCATTCTGCCCTGGCTATAATTCTTTCTTGAGGACTTAGTCTTGGTCCCATAAGGCACCCCTTTATCTTATAATAAATGTCCCCTTTTTTGCACAGGCTAAATTAAGAGGCTTCCTGTTACATTCACATAGTACTAATTCTTTGCTGGATGTTGGATAATATTTAAATGCATTATAAAACACTGAAAAGTACCACTATACTTGACCTATTGGAGTCTCGGATTGTGCAGTCAGCTAAGAATGTATAGTTTTAAAGGCACGGTTATACCGTTCAGTGTTTTAATAAAGTTCTGTCTTGTGGCAGAAGAGCATGTTAAAGGATTCAGCCTCATATTTCCTTTTTATTTTTTTTAAATCGAGCCTGACTCCTTCAAATATTAACCCCACCATTCCTATCTACAAGGATAAGCCCACTATTTCAAAGCAAGACTCTAAAATTGGAAAATAACCTGAGTGCTATCGTACTTTTAAATATGTTAATGGATGTATGATATGTGGCATTTTTCACTGAACCATTTTATAGTTTTTACAGAGTAAAATGGAGCATGGCAAAGCTGTAAAAAACCATTTGAACCCACGTCCTTCAGTCTTCCTGCCCCATCCTGTGGCTTCTGGTTCATCACAGCCAAGCAGGTAACCTCACTGCTATTTGCTGGAGGAGGCTTGTGGCAGCTGTTTGATTTCCTCATCAGCAACTCCCTATTCATGTACCTACCTCTCCGCCTGCTTCCAGCCCAGGACCTGGGGCTCCTTCCTTCCATTAGAAGGAAGCAGCCAAAGAGCAGAGGCCAGACAGCCAAAGAGTAGGTCAACGAGTTACAGAGGGGCAGCAGCCAGGGGTGAGAAGACTCGGGTTCAAATCCGGTCTAGCCCCCACCAATTTAGGAAATTGACCTGACCTGACCTCTGGTTTCAGAGTCAAAATTTACAAATGAAGAAGCTAGAAGGGACAAAAAGTTGACACTGTGAATGCTGCCCCTATGCTGGGGATTGCAAGCATTTCACAAAGTGTTTCTACCTCTTGCCGGTAGCTGTTTGTAAGACTAGGTAGTGCTTCCTTAATGTAATATAATTAGAAAAGGTCTCATTCCTAAATCATCAGAGACTCCAAATTATGTAATACTTAGGGATATATCATGCTATATTGTTTACAGATAACTTATTAGCAATTCAAATTAATACTGAAATATTTTTATGTCAACTAATATAAGTCTGTCTATATATAGTGTATGGCATCAAAGGTTTTTTAAATTTTTTATACTGTTTTATCCTGTAACTTGCATCTAACATCACCTTTAAAATACGGTGTAGTGTACAAGCATTCTACCCCAGCTCATTTGCAGTTAAAATAAATTCAGAGTTGATAGGGTCTACACAGTGAACATCCGACAGTAGCCCCTAACGTACACACCTCAAAACATGCTGGCCTCATGTTCACAGAAAACACTACTACTAACGGGGCAGTATGGACTTGGCCAGGGGCACAAGCAGATTTCCCAGGACAATGACGAAAGGGTGGCTCTTCTTTGAAAGAACTGGGGTCTGGGGCCACAGCCTTCAGTCTACATACAGTTTGAAGAATTGGAGTTTAGAGAAAAGACATGATGAATGGCTATGGGGGCTAAGAAAAGTTTCAGCAGTGAAGAGTGCAGCTTTCCGAACAGTGGCTCCAGAAGGGGCCTCAGCATCCCCAAGAAAACTGCAGAGACACGAACACTAGCAAGGGGTAAAGTTCTTTCAAAGCACTGCTTATCTAAAGCACCAAAACTGTATTTTGTTTAAACATGGCACAGGAGGCTGAGAGGCTGAGTTGTGGTGAAGAAATCAGGAAGTCATCTATTTGATGGACAACATTGACACAACCAACAAAAGATGTAACAGAAAATCTCAGCCTGCATTAGTCTGTGGTGAAGTGGCCAGATGGAACAGCTCAGTCTGGCTCTGGGTAGAAATACCATAACCTACCTAGAATTCACCCATATTTCTCCATGTCCCAATCAAAGTTGTAATAGGCAAGACCAGGAAATGTTTACTGGTGTGTCTCATGCTGGGCGTGGCTGACACAAGGCTTGGTTGTGGCCTTTCTTGGGTCCAAGGTGGCAGGGGGGTAGTTGAGTCAGCCCCAGCTATGCAGCCAGGTGGCCCTGGAACGAGAGACCATCCTGCCTCAGTCCTCAGCCCTCGGAGTGCAGGGATGACAAGTGTGTACCACCACACTGGGCTTTAGATTCATTCTTTAATATGACTTTTGCATCCGCGAAAGTAAAGCATCTCTCAGGTCGTTAGGCTAGGTAAACGGCTCACTGCAGAGTGAACTGAGACCAATGACAGTCGTATTCTGTCAGTGCAGAATGTGCCCTCTCCCTGTCCTCTAATTAAATGCCACTTGCTAGGTATTTATGGGGCAGACGCCATATGGCTACTGTGAGTAGTATGTGCCTCATAGAGTATGCACTGCCCATAAGAGACTTAAAATCTTTTTAGAACATAAATTCAGCAATGCTATTCAAACAGTCCAAAAGCAGACTGGCCCAGTATTGGCCAATGTTATCTAAACAGATGCACTTAGAGGACTCATGCTGTGAATACAAGATCTGCTCACACTGGACTTTGAAAAACAAAGTTGGAAAATGTATACTTTTTATAGGCCCTGTGTTTCAATATAAGAATATTATCCAGGTACCCAGCCCCACAGGTGATGCCTTCTGAGGTTTCCCAGAATCTCTTGCTTCTCTTGCAGTGACTCCTCATTTGTGTTCTTTTTTGACACGCCCTTGTCTCTGCCTGCATTCTTCCTCTCACCTAGTTTGACTATTCCCCAGTAGCCTGTATTTATTTGGAATCTAGTAAAATATCAACTCACCTTTAAATTCTTATTTATACTTGTTTTCATATGATTACCCTTCTAAGAAGTTACTAAAAGACTGAGAAGAATAATTTCCACTTTCTTTGACAGGAGGATTAATTCTTTATTGCTTTTCTATCTGTGATGTTAGGTAGATACATGAAAGATGATAGATAGATAGATAGATAGATAGATAGATAGATAGATAGATAGAT
>OU015747.1:138033285-138057808 GCA_907169655.1 Acomys percivali
GATAGATAGATAGATAGATAGATAGATAGATAGATAGATAGATAGATTTTTCTATTGCCTAATGTTCACACTAGCTCCTCAGTCTCAAAGTGTATGCATTCACTTTTAGTTATATAGTACCTAAGAACTAGCCCACAATTCAGATTTAACTCTCTGGGTAAATGAGTAAGTGAGGATGACAAGAGTCCATGGACCCAAACTCTGTACAGAGAGGGCTATTTAAAACTGCTTCAGGCTTTAGAGAATGCCAATAGAAGCATTGTTTCCACACCCAATGTGAGAAGGGTCACTTGCCTCATTTTATTCCAGCCAAGTCCATTCGGTCTCTCGCACAGAAGAGGTGACAGCGAGTATAACTCACGTGCGGGCTGGGCACATACTCTGCCTTAGTGACGTTGGCTGGCATCTGCAGTTTGCCAGTGCTGAAGCTGCTGCCTGCTGCATTCTGATGTAGAAATAAAGGCTTTAAAATCATTCTGAGGAAGATGAATCCCAACTTCAGCACGGCAGGAAGAGGGAGCCCATTAGCCCTGGTTGCTGGGTGGACTTCATGGTTAACTCAGTCTTCACAGGCTGTCTGCATGGCTGGGCAAGAAGGTCACAGGCAGCTTGAATGGCCCAGCAGTCACTGCTTGAAGCCGCTTGATGCCTGCCGAGGAATCCTCCGTCCTGGGCCCTGTGTGAATGAATGGTCTATAAGTACACAAAGTGGTTTTTGAAATCTGAATAAGAGCTCAGCTAGCCCCTACAAAATTGTGGTTTGTGGAGTAGAAATTATGAAGAGATCCAGTTTTTCACTTTGTTTTATTGGCAAGCATCCTTGGAGAGACTAGCTCTTCCATAATAAACCGTCATGGGACACAATTGTTTTGGAATATGGTCTCTGTGTTTGATTGCAGGGTCTGCAGGCTTCAGACAGTAGGAACGCGATGCTTAAGCTCCTTCACTTATTGCCTGCTGGTGCACAAATACAGGATTTGGCAATTTAGCCTAAAGCCGTAGTCTCTCCCGCTCTGGGAGGTATGGAGGACAAGCAACTTTCCACGGGCTCCAAGGCAAGAGGAGGCCCCCTACAGCTGAAATCAGAGCAAGGTGTGAACCTGCCTCACGCATAATCCACTCACAAAACACAGTCTGGTGGAGCCCTTACCAGTGCTGGGCTCTGGACTCCCCACCACTGAAATAAAATAATAAAAACCGGCCAAATCCTCATAAATGCTGAGAAAAAGCAGCTGGTGGCCAGAAAACCTCTATGATAATCAGAACAGAAACAAAGCCAGAGCCAAGTGCTAAAAGGCTTCTATCTGTAAGAAGAGAATGGAGGGAAAGAAGGGTACGTGGCCACGTTTGTGTACAACAGAACACAAAGGAATAAAGAAATTAAAAATTCAGAAACCATCCCAAAATACATAAGATAGTCATCCCCGGTGAATTTAAAGCACCAATGACAGCATGTGCTGCCAGGATCCACTGTCCCCAATTCAGCCCCCACCCCCCCACCCCGAGGAGAACAAGGCCCATGTGACAGCAGTGAGACTGTGCTATTTGTTCAGGAGCAGCCGCGCTAACTCTGCCTGGCAGCTGAGCCCTCACTGAAACTTGGACAGAAATTTGCTATTGGCTGCCTGCTCAAGATGTGTACTACTTAACAACCTCTCAGGGCTGAGGGGCCACATTTATAGACTGTTCGCCAACTGTGTTAGCATGCAGTCTAACTACTGGCGAGTAGGAGTTGGGGTTTTGATACTGGGTAGGATGCATCTAGAAGCTAGGCCTCCATGTAATCCCCGCCACTTCTTGTCTATTTCAAGAGAAAGCCTTGAACTTCTTCTGCCCTTGGGTAAGTGCAACCTGCCCAGGGAAATTAAGAGTCAGGTTCTAAGGAGGAGCATTGCCGGATGGTTCCATTCCCGTCTCTGACAAAATACCCTAACAAAAAGCAAGAAAGGAGGAAAGTGGGCTCTCTGAAGTCAGTCCCAGGTGATAGACCATCTCTGAGGCAAGGCAGGAACTCCAAACAGCTGGTCACTTCCACAGTCAAGAGCCGAGAGATGAACGCTTGCAGGCTTACTCACGCTCAGCTCACCCTGCACTTACACAGGCCAGAGTCCAGCCCACAAAAGGGTGCTGCATGCATTTATGGTGGGCCTTTCTACCTCAACTTAAAAGCCCTTTACAGACTGGGCGTGGTAACACATGCCTTTAATCCTAGCACTCCGCGGCGGCAGGGGCAGAGGCAGGCAGATCACTGTGATTTCGAGGCAAGCCTGGTCTACAAAGGCAGTCCAGAACAGCCAAGGCTACACAGAGAAACCCTGTCATGAAAAAACAAAACTTAAAAAAAAAAAGTCCACAGTCCAAACTTGCGTAGACCATAGGTAAGACTCCACTTTACTGGTAAGTCTACATTGTGTCAAGTTGGAAAAGCAATAAAACTACCATAGTGACAACAGTAGGAAAAGCAACAGGTTCTAGTACATAGCTCCGCCCCCCAGACAAAGCCATGGTGCTGCGCTAGGCATGCTGCCCCCAGAATCGCTGTTGAAATTTAATTCCCAATGTAAGAGTAGGAGGGGCCTAGGACCTTCAAGGGATGCTTCCCTTGTAGTGGTTCCAGCCTCCGGAGTGGGGTGACTATGGTATCACAGGACTGGGCCAGCTGTCACAAGGCTAAGTGGTTATAAAGTAAGTCTTCCTTTTCTGACGCTCTGGCTCCTCCCTTTCTTTTGCCTATGCTGCCTTCCACTGTGCTGATGTAGCAAGGACTCTCTTGCCAGAGAAAGCATGGGCTTCATAGCTTCCAGAACTGTAAGAAATATTGTTTTATTAGTATAAGCTACCCAGCCTTCAGAATTCAGTAACAGCAGAAAACAGGCAAGACATTTAGGCATCCTGAAAGCTACCTCCCCCCACACCTTCCCCCACACCTCCCCCCACACTTCCCCCACACACTGTTCTGCCCTTTCCCAAGTGTTTCTATAAAGATCAAATAAATTGACATTATGCAAAATCATGTTGAATATTGAAATGTTACATAAATCTGTACAAAAATGTTTGCCCAAAACATTTATTGAAAGCTTTAGTAGCCAGGTACAGGGGTGATTGCCACTATGCCTGGGCCATGTACCCTGATCCTGCCTGAGAAGAAAAAAAGAAGTGAATCAGTCACTAAACAAAATAAATCAAAGCCTTAGAGCTGGGGATATAGGTCGTTGTTAGAGTGCTCCCCTGAGCATGTGTGATGCTTGGGGGGTCCAGGCTCCAAGATTACATGTATAGATAAGTGAATGAATAAATAAACATGCTTTCAAATACCTGATTATGTAATGAATGCAATCAAGTATTGTTATGCTGGGTCTTAAAGATAAACCTTTGGCACAAAGACACAGCCAGGAAGATGGAAGAGACAGTGGAAACAAAGATGGGGGAAAGACATACATGGTGTCCTAGTGAACCTTCACTGTCTACTTGGTAAGGTCTACAGTCAGCTGAGAGAACATTCTTGATTGAGACATTCCCTAGAGCAGGTTGGCCTGTGTCTGTGCCATCTGTGGGGATGGTCTTCATTGTTAACCTGGGAGGGCCCAGACCACTGTGAGCAACACCACTCTCTAGGCAGGTGATCCCGAGCTGAATGAGAAAACTAGCTAAGCATTAGCCTGTATGAGGGAACAAGCAGTGTTCTGCATGGCTTCTGCTGAGTTCCTTCTCCAAGTCCCTCTGTAATGGACTGTGACCTGCACATGTGCCAAGGAAGCCCTTGCTCCCCAGTTGCTTTTGGTCAGGGTGTTTATTGTGGCAGCAGAAAGGAAACTGAAATGGAAAGCTTGTTTAAAACCTGGAAGGCCTTGAGGACCCAGAGGGTCCTAGAAACCTACAAGAAGAACATTGTGACAGGTGGATCAGGGCCCGGGGGGGAGGGGTCTGCTCAAACTATTGCACTAACCAAGGACAAAACAATAGTAAATATCAAACCCCTACTGTGATCTACCCAATGGACAGGACATTCTCCACAGTTATGTGGGGAGCTGGGACTGACACTGACATGAACTCTGGTGCCCCATATTTGACCACCTCCCCTTGGTGGAGAAGCCTGGTGGCACTCAAAGAAAGAATAAACAGGCTACCCAAGATGAGACTTGATAGCCTATGACCATATAGTGGGGAAGGAGGTCCCCCTTGGTCATAGACCTAGGGGATGGGAATAGGGTGAAAGTGGGAGGGAGGGAGGAACAGGAGGATACAAGTGATGAGATAACAATTGAGTTGTAAACTGAATAAATTAAATAAAAAAATAACAAATAAATAGTCTCATTTGCCTGGAGCTAGGGATAAACAGCACTGAGGAAACTGTTGGTTTTCATGTCCATGTTTTTTATTATTATTACATTTATTTCATGTATGAGTCTCTCTCTCTCTCTCTCTCTCTCTCTCTCTCTCTCTCTCTCTCTCTCTCTCTCTCTCTGTCTATCTTTGTGTGTGTGTCTGTATATACGCATACTACATGAGTGCATGCCACAGTGTGTAGAGGTCAGAGGACAGCTTTCAGGATTTTTTAAAAATCCTTCTACCATATAAATCCTAGGGATCAAATTCAAGTTGTCATGCTTGGCAGAGAGTACCTTTGTCTGATGAGCTCTCACTGGCCCCATCTTCTTATTTTAAATGGCAGACTTTTACATCCTTTCATTTACTATCAGGAATGTGTATTCCACATAACACATAAGTGGGTAAATATCTACAGCTCAGCCTCCACAGCTGTATGATAGCGTTATTATCCAGTAGTCTCTGCTACAGAGTGGGTTCATACCAACCTCAGAAATTTCAGAATACTTCTCTAATATTTTTCTGTCCTTTGTTATAGTGGCTGATTTTTAATGTTAACGTTTCCATTGTCTTAATATTCTTGCCTGTCTCATTTATATTCTGAGATTAATGATACCCCCAACATGTTTGATTTATCATTTAGAGAAAGCACTTGCTCAGAAAGTCAGTGCTGGATATTAGACGGTGATTGTCAGCGATGAATTTCTTCTCAACATCTGCGAAGATGATTTGCCCTTCTTCTCCCACTTAACTCGAAATGAGAGTTCTTAGATATACTTCAATAGAATTCATATTGGTTTTCAAAATAATCTTTTCAAAAATTAGGGTGTTAAAAACACTCCCGTTTTTAATGTCAAGTTCTCTAAGCTATCGAAGATGGACGCCTAAGATCTTCCTCAAATTCTAGCTGATACTGCACAATTAAAACACTCACTTAGCTTTCCTGTGTTTCAAATGGGAAGTGCGCACCATGTCCCCAAGGTCCGTGTGTGTGAATACCTGTCTCCAGCCTGTGGCAATGGCTGAGGGGGGGACCTAGCTGGAAGAGGAGTCTCTTGTCTCTGGAGTCCAGCCCTGAAATTATACCCACATCTAGTTCTGGCATGAGTTCTCTGCTTCATGACCCCACAGCAGTGAGGAGCCACAGGTTCCAGCTCCACCCTTTTCTCTAGTGGCTAGGTGCTTCTTAAGTTGTAAATTGAAATAAACCTCCCTTCCCAAGTTGTTTCCCTCAGGTCTTTTGTCACAACAATGAGAAACACAATCAAGACCATCTTCTGTTTATGGTAGTGTTATTTGATATTAGTGCAGTACTTCATCATTTATCTACTATTTATCTAGTGTCTACTATTTTATACCAGCAGTGAACAATAAAGGGTTTTGTCACATTTGGTTTTGGTGTGTGTGTTTGTGTGTGCATACACTCACATGCATGTATACACAGCCATCCATGTACCACGGAGCATGTGTGAAGGTCAGAAGACAACTTTCAGGAGTTGATTCTCTCCCTAACCTGTATGAGTTCCACAGATCCAGCTCCTACTGCCAGGCACTTTTCCCCACTAAGCCATCTTTCCAGTCCTTAAAGCCTTAAAGCTGGACAGGAACAAAACAAGGAGAGAGGGGAGAGAGGAATTAAACCATGAGGTTCATGCAGCACAGCACGAGGTCTCTGCCTGCCGAGCCGTCTCACCAGCCCCAACTTCAGAGTTTCAATGTATGATGTTTTCTAGTCCACCATCTCAGGCATTACATCACACCCGTAACAAATGTACAGCAGAAAACAGAATGAGTAACAGTGGACTAAGTTGGACGCTTCTTTGTCATCTCTTCTGTTGGCAGACTTGTATTATAATAGCGTATCCATTAGTAAGAATGCAGCGCGACGTCATAGAGAAAAGTCTCCAAAGTAAATTTAAAAAACACAAACAAAGGACAAAAAGTTTCCTCTGGCATATCATACTTTGTACATAGACATTTTTTCTATGTATCTTGTCTGTCTGTCTAACTGTATCTAATCGATCATCATTGATCATCTATCTGTCATCTACCAGTCTCCATTATCATCACCTATCTACACTGTCAATCACAGCACCCTACCATCTAACTACCTACAAGTCTGTTAGCTCTATCAACCATTTCTTTATCTATCGCCTACATATCATTTTGTTATATATCATCTCTATCATCAGCTATGTATCAACCATCCGCCATCACTACCAACCTACCCGCCGTCTGTCATATCTATTATCTATTTATCTGCTATGTGGTATTCTAATTATTGGTACATGCTCCCACACACACAATCTCAATATACTTTTTAAGCTGTTTTCTCCCCACTTAAGCATATAAAGAATATTTCCTTGTATCTCCTACAGTAGCATTTTAGAAGCCTCGCCCCAGTCATTCTGTTCCATAAAAGTATGCAAATGAGCTAACCAGATGTTAGCAACTAAGTATGTGACCTTTCAGTTTGGTCAGGGAAAAATATACAGAGATTTTCCACACAGGTTTCTAGGAATGTTTCCTAACAGTCTTGCTACTCATTTTCTCCCCTCATCTTTGAATGAATAAATAAATAAATTTTGTTAGTCAATTAAACTCTTGCATAAAGACGCTTCAATTTTACAAGGCTGTGACCATCTCCTCTGGCAAAATAGGGACCCTGATACAGTTTTGTGTGTGATCCTGGTCTCCAGGCATTCTAGAGAGTAGAGGCCTTGGAACCTACCAAGCCCTATGTCACTCGACTGTGAGCCAGAACAAGGATGTTGGAAGATTCCAGAGTCAGTTTTCCATGTTACAGTAAACTTGTATGAAATTATAATTATTGATCCAACATCCTAAAAAGTTTTTTCCTAAGTCTGTAGGAAAATATTGTACAAATGCATACTTAGGGACTTTTAAATAATACTTATTAATGACTCAGCAGGTCATAACTGCTTGAAAGAAGCCATTAATGGTAACACACAATTCCTTTTCAGCTATTTCATCTGTGCTCCTCCAATTAAGAGACTGCCACATGTGTGTGGACTCATGCAGCTAACAGCTGCAAAGGATGCTGAAACAAATGCTTTCATCATCCTGCAAGTTGGGCTTTTCCTCTGAAATGCACCAATTCCCTCACCTACCTTCCTTTAACGTAATATATTTAAACCATTCTCTTGTGCTGGGTAGATAATCCAGCAGTTAGAGGCACTTGCTGCTCTTGCAAAGGACTCAGGCCCAGTTCCCAGCAACCACACAATGCCTCACAATCACCTGTAACTCCAGTTCCCTGGGCTCTGGTGTTCTCTCTGGCCCCCGGGGACTCCCGCATGCAAGTGGTATGCAGAAATTCAGACAAGCACACATGCACACAAACAAATTACTTCTAATTTATTCTCTTAAACATGTTAAAACTGCATGCTTGCTTCACTTAGATCCCATTTTCCAAATTTATTTCTGTAGCTTTTAAACCACAGGAAAAGTTTGGGACATTTAGTAGTACTTGTCATGACTCTACTAAATTCTGATCAATGCATTTCTGCAATTTTTGTATCATAAGGCATTTCATCGTGATTTTCAACCATCGCCCAACTAGTGAAAATGAGAATCATGGAGCTTTCTGTGGCACAGTAAGTTTTCCCTGGCACGCCTTAAAGTGTCCCCATTCTAGTCAGCCACGTGACCAAGTCAAGCGTGGCTTCTCCTTTCACAGCAGGATCTGCCAAGTCACTTACCAAAGGAGTTGAGGCCGGTTAGCAGATGAAGGAGTCATTTTGAGTTACCTTCTTTGTTTTGAAATGTAACCTAGAGAACAGGACTTCTAAGGCCCATGGTGTGTTGCTGGAAGAGCACAGAGAGGCTTATATAGTTGCTTTTCAATGTGTTATGGCACCCACAGCCTGAAGCCAGAACTAGGTTGTTTTCTGTTTTTTTTTTTTTTTTTTTAAACTGCCACCTACCTCCCATGAATGGAGGAAGCAGATTGCCTCTTTGCTGAACACTCAGACAAGGTACTGATATAACAACAGTGGACACGCAGCTGGGAGCTGGGCTGTCAGCCTGTCACACACTGACAAATCTGTTGTTCATATTCAGGCAGGATGCGTGTGTCCACTCGCCACCAGCATCATCCATCTAACGCAGGAGGGGGATGTGGGCAGCCTGCACCCTGCTGCCTATGGACCAAACATGCTTATTACAATCCTCCTGAAAGCTTGCAACTAAACAACTCATTTACTTTGCAATGATGGGGCCAGGCAAATGAGACAAGTAAGATAGCCTGCTCAATTTTTGTTTCTCTTCCTTCAAGGTGCCAAGACAGCCTGTATTACCATTTCATGTCACATACATAAAACCATAATTCTAAGTAGCTCCAAATGGCTCCTCTGAAAAATCTAGACAGGCAAGAAGAGAGAGGGTGAATGTAAGAAATATTCAATTAAAGATTAAAGCATCATTTTTTTTTTTTTAGGGAAAACACACTTTGAACACAATATACAGTGTACATACTACATACATCCCTTATTTTTATTTTGTAGGCATGCTGACTTTCAGAATGATCTCTGGCAAATCTCCCCCAGAGCTATCATATCTGTAACACTCTGACTCCCTCTCTCTGCAGATCTACTCTAGGCTGAGCGCAAAGCCTGACTGAGATTGAATTTACAATTCCCTAATCAAGACATATCTATATTTATGTGGCGCTTTGTAAATCAATGAAAATACTTTCTTATGTGCATTTGGGAGGAATTGAGAGGTAATGTAGAGGATACTCCGAGTTTCTGGCATAGTGTGGCTCATCACTTGTGGATCCTTTACCTAGGCTGTTGAGAAGCAAAATTTACATCTGTTCCAGCAGCATCTCCCACACACTGCACACTGCACGCAGCACATTGCTCACAGAATACTTCACACTGCACACTGCCACCTGCACACTGCCCACAGTACACTGCTCACTGCCAACTGCACACTGCCCACTGCACACAGTACACTGCTCACTGCCATCTGCACACTGCACACTGCCAACTGCGCACTGCCAACTGCCCACATCCTCTTCTCTACTCATCACAGTCCATGCTCCAGAAAACGGTGGAACCTGTCAAAATTATGACTTCTTGTGGGGTGGTCAAACACAATTTTGTGTTTCTCATTTATATTTGTAGGTATTTCTTCCGAAGTTGTTTCCTACTAGTTCCCTTCAGCCTATCTGAGGAACTGTTCTGAGGAGCATTTCAGGTAAGCTGCTCAAGAAAGTCCAAAGGAACATAAATCCATTCAAAGAGCAAGACAAACACTTCAGTTTTAAAAGCAAGGATAACCTTGAAAAATCATGTTAGCATTTTAGAATTAAAAATGTTCATATTCCAATGAAAACTGCAACAAAACATCACTACAGTTTATGATTTAATTTTAAATCGTTCTATGTTAAAACAGTAGCAGCTGTGGTGCCTAGCATCACTGAGGTCTCTCCTACATGGATGACTTTTTTCTACATTGACATTCACATTAAGAGGAAGAGATCTCTTTTTAGAATGTGTAGGGTAGTAACAAGAGGGGGAAATGGAGCAAGTGAAAGCTACTAAAGAAGAATTTTCTCTTTTGTTCATTGTCTACGGTATGTGTCTTATGTCAACAGACTTACTCCTAAGTTTCCTTGGGGTGGGTTGTTTGTTTGTTTGATTGTATTGGTTGAGACGGTCTCACTCTAGTCCAGGCTGGCTTGGAACTCTGTAGCCCATGATAGCTTTGAGCTTGTAAAAATCCTCCTGCATCGGCCTTCAGTACTGGGATTATACCTAACTCAATACATGCACTTTTCAAGGAGCACAAAGAAGCAACATCAGTGTGACAAGCTACATGCCAGAACACACTATAAATGTACGCTCATACATGTGAGGAAAAGGTTTAGATTAATAGTCATTATACAGGAAATTAGATCTGGCTCTTATTCATTTCCTACTATAGCACAGTGTTAATGTGTTCTTACCTAGAAAAATACAGTTTGTTTTATTTTATTGGTTTTTGACACGTGGCCTTATGGTGTGACCTGGACTGCCCTCAGACTTTCTAGATTCTTGTGAGTGTTGGAAACCCTTGATTCACCTTAGTTATGAGATTGCAAAGCTTTAAGTAAATACTTCACTTTGTTACAATGATTTCCCATATTTTTGGGGATCTGAATGAGGAGAAAAATGAAAGCACTGTAATTTGTGGTGTGAAAAGGAAACGAGAAGGATTGATTCCTATTTTAGAAATGAATTTACCCTAATAGAAAATAAACTATAAATATTCAGAAGAGATGAATAATTCTGATCAACTTCAACAGTACCTCCAGTAACTCCACTCTCTCTAGTCTTAGCATGGTGCCTACTGTCAATATAATACTGAGGTAAATTCTTACACAATTCCTGCATGTCCTTTCTTCTGCCTGAAAACTGTGGTAATTTTTGATTGACAGAAAGAGTGCCTAATAAACCTCCAGTACAAACTAATTAATCACTTTGAATACAACACTAAATTGGCAGGCATAAAAAAGCAAATGAGATGGGTGTTGAGGACCATTTTCAAATGACCTTAGTTTGAAAGCCAAGTGCAGACCGATTTCCCCTTTAGTGGTGCCATATTAGTGTTTACTTGTGCCCTTCTTGCCGCCTTGCCCCGACACCTGCCTGCCACTTCCTGAGAAACACTCAGCTATGAATGGGACAAGACAAGGAAGCAACAGGTCCCTGAATAACCCTGGTGTACGGCGGGGATGTGATGCCTGCTATACCTGCCTGGGCGTCTACTGACCTTGTAGCCTACAGTACCTCCTGTCAGCATTTATTGTAGTGTAGCATCATGAGTTTTTGGCCAGCTGTTGGCTCCTTGTAGAAACAATCTTGCTTCAATTCTGCACCCCCAGAAGGGGGCCTTCTGGCCTAGTGTCATCAGTGCAGTAGAGTTACAACAAAAACGGACAGTTTTGACCACTTATTGTACTTTAAGTGGCTAGTCCTTTTCGTTCTTAGGCTGAATTTAAACATTCAAAGGAAGCCAACAAGGTCGCTCCATGAGTAAGCCCACACATGCTGCCAAGCCTGAGGTATCTGAATGGGCTCTGCGTGGTAAAAAGAAAAGACCTGACTCTGCAAGTTGTCCTCTGAGCCCCACATACCCACACATGTACCCCACTCCCATTCATAAACAAAGTAACAAAGCATCAAAAGGTATTACCATTTCCACCAGTATATTTGTTACTTTTTTTTTTTTTTTTTTTTTTTTTTTACTGTTGTCACAAAATATCTGACAAGAACAGTTTAAGGAAGGGAAGGATTTTTTGGCTCACAGTGTAAGGCCAGAGTGCAACCAAGCTGAGAAGTCACAGTGGAGGGAGCACAAGGCAGCTGGTCACATTGTGATCCCAGTCCGGAAGCAGAGGGATTGATGCTGGTGCAGGACTAGCTTTCTGATTTGTATGCAGACCAAGCCATAAAATGGTGCCACCACTGTTGGAGGGGCTCTTCCTCCTCGATTGAACCCCTCGTTACAGCCTCACAGACATTCCAGAGCTGTGCTTACATACTGATTGGAAATACAATCCAGTTGTACTTGAAGATTAACTACCACACCTAGGAAGCCAGAGATCTTAGGAACTCATGATCTCTTGCTCATTGTCCTAAAAGAAAGTAAGTCAGCTCATCATCAGTTTTGATTATGAATGCACAAAGTAAAAAATATCCAACGTCTTTCTCACCCCCTGCTGTGCTCTCTGCCTTACAATGGGGGAGATCCAAGCCCCTGCAAGAGCAGGAACGCATTTTACAGCCTCCTACAGCAAGCAACAACTCGAGGTTTACCTGATATGCATCTCAAACTATAGAAATGGCCACTAAAAGTATAGTCTTTGGATATTCGCCTTCTAACCTCCAACCTTAAACAAACAAACACGGAGCAGTCCTAAGAACCAAATAGTGATGTATTGGGCTTCCTACTCCCTGTCCTGTCTTGAGTCCACCCCAGTCTGCTTCCGAGTGTTGGGGTGTGGCTCATGGTAGCTTTTCTCTGCTGACCTCCTTCACTCCAGGCATAGGATCTCTGTTGATTTCCAAATGCACGCATCCCTCCAGTAGGCAAGAGGTAGATTCTGGAGGATATTAATGACCCCCCCAGATATTTACTGGATTCGCTTTGCTTTCCTCTCCCTTCTCTGCCAGGATGTCTTCCTGCACTCCCAGCCCAGCCCTGCTCTTCCAGTGCACTCTCCTTCCTGCTCCTACCCAAGCTGCTCTGAGACAGAAAGGGAGAGCGGAATTATTTATTGTGCGTCTGTTTGAAGTGAAAGGCTTTTACATTTTAATGAGCACTAAATAGGTGCGAGGAAATATTGTTCATTAGCTGTAATCTGCGGAATTGCTTGAGTGAACTTCCTTTGGAGGCCGCTTTAAGCTGTTCACTCAAGTAGAGCAGTTTGTATGGTAATTAAGGGAGCATTTTTCTGTCAACATCTGTGCTGCTATTTATAACAGGGGAGGTGGCTTGCGGCTCCACTGGAGGGCCGGAGGGTGTGGGTGCTGAGAGATGCAGGTGGGATGGGGTGACAGTCAATAGCGGCACAGCCATGGCTTGTAGCCATGACAGTCTCCTCTCTCTGCCTTTCCTCCCATTCAGCCTCGAATAATTCTCACAGAAATCTATCCCCATTCGTCGTGGCTAGAAGAATTCTTGCTCTGATGTCTCTTCATTAATCACAGCCTTCACCTGGCAACCCAGACAGGGAGAGTCAAGGCGCTGTGGAGAAGCGGTCTTCGGCTTTGTCAGGGTCTGTCTCTTGTGTGCTTTTTCTCACTGTCCCCCTCATGGGGGCAACAAGGCACTAGCATCAGAGCTGTGGCAGTTGGGGGGCAGTCAGAGGTGACCAGGAAAGAAACACTGAACTGGGCACCTCACATCCCTACTGAGGTGAAGAAAGTCACCTTTTCTTATCACAAGTTGACAGTCCTAGCATGGCCTGCAACAAGCCTGACTCCATGTCCTCCTGAAGTGGCCTGAGGGAGTCTTTGTATTTTTTGCAATTCCAGAATGACATGGCCTGCATACCCTCCAACTAGAGAGATGGAGAGCATACCTGAAAAGGCCCAGGAGACAGACTTGCCGGGGCAGAGGACACTCAGTAGGAAGGCGGCCTGGCTATGCTGGAGGCACGAGCAGGAAGATATGAGCAGGGAGCAGAAGCAAAGAGGCCTGGGAAGGAGGCTGATGACAAGACCGCTGTTTGGACTGGTGTCCCAGCGTCTACAGGGACACCGAGAAGCAAATCAGAGCATCACCTGTGGGTGGGGCTGGGAGCTGGGGGCAGAGAGATGGAGGCACTACACAAGGGTGGGGTTGGAGAGGCAAGGACCCACCTTCTAGAGGCAAAGAGGAGTTGAAAAAAAAGCTAAGAAGCTAAGTGCTACCTGCTACTCTGAAAAAAAAAAAAAAAACAAACTTGTCCTATCTCTTTAAATTTTCTCCAGCTTAAGGTAGAAGGATTCTTTTTTTTTTTTTTTTTTTTTTTTCCCTTTTGGAGTTTTCCAGACAAGGTTTTTCTATGTTATCTTGGCTTTCCTGGACTTGCTTTGTAGACCAGGCTGGCTTTGAACTCACAATGATTCGCCTGCCTCTGCCTCCCGAGTGCTGAGATTAAAGGCATGTGCCACCACACCCACCCAGCTTGAAGGGAAGATTCTTAAAAAGATCTGCCACTTTGCCTAGCTGTTCAAGTGCAGCATAGAGGGGCAGGAGTCATGCACATCCCAGCTGCTTGGAGAAGACAAAGAAGAAGGAAGATCCCCACCAGGGTGGGGACCTAACGACAAGCCAGTCTCTCTGTCCAGTCCCTCATGTTTTCTCTTCTCTTTTTCTTCATTCCTTCCCTCTATTATTCCTTCCTTCCTTTTCTGTGTTTTGAGACAGGGACTCCTGTAGTCCAGGCTGGCCTTGGTCTCCCTATGTAGCAGAGGATGACTCCTACCTTCCACTCCCACCTCTTGGGTGATGAGTTCACACTCGTACACCACCAGACCTGCTTGATGTCCTGCTGGGGACCAAGCCCTGGGCCCCATGCTTCCCAGAGGAACACTACACCCTGAGCTACATCCCCAGCCCCCCAACTGCAGGCTTCTCGGTTTTCCGTATTATCTGGCACATAGTAGGTGAGTAGGCAAAACCACTATCTTTTGAGTGAATGAAGAAATTATTGAGTATCTGTTGACATGAAGAATGACCTACAATAAAAGATGTGGATCGTGATAGTGGCCAAACACCTTCTTTACCTGGGACCTTTTACTCAGTGAGTTTGTAAAGGCATAACAGCCTTCACGTGAAATAAATATATATTTTCATCCCACACAAAATCTTGATTTTTGAAGAACTACACTAAGAAATGTCAAGCCTACTGAGGGAATTATGTGCTTTGAATGAGAAATATTCCCCGTGGGTTCCTGTATTTGAATACTTGGTCCCCAGCTGATGATGTTTCTTGGGAAGGTCATGGAACTTTTAGGATGTGGCACCTTGCTGGGGAAGTGTGTCACTGGGATTGGCTTTGAGGGTGTAAAGCCTTGTGTCATTCCCAGTTTTAGAGAAACTGCTCTCTGCTTGTGATTAAAGACACAGCCCCTCAGCTTCCTTCCCTAGTGCTTATCCATCCCACCATGACGGACTCCTATTGCTGTGGAAGGATAGGATAAACCTTTCTTTCTCCAAACGCCTTTGGTCATGGTGGTTTATGACAGCAACAAAGTAACCACTACCATGAGGGGTTGTATTGTTCCTTCTAGGTCTCTGTGACCAGAATGCCTGGCAGAAGCAATGGAAAGTGGCAAAAGCATATTTGGCTCATAATTTCCAAGAGATTACAGGCCCATAAGGAAGGAAAGGCATGTGCGGTGGCTAGTCCTGCCTGTCAACTTGACTACAGCTGGAATTGGCTAAAGCCCAAACTAGCTACTTGACTACACCTGGAAGTAACTAAAGCTGAGCACACATGAGGGACTTTTTTTATTTGAGCATTTTAAGTGAAAAGAGCCACTTCTAATTCAGATATTTGAGTTGGGAAGACCCACCATTAATCTGGGACACACCTTCCTCTGGTGATCTGTATAAAGGGCAGGGAAGAAGGAAGCTTTTGCCCTCTTTGCTTGCTTGCCCTCGCTCTCACTGTCAAGCCCAGTCCTTCACTGACATTTGAACCCATTTCTTCAGGATTCTGACACATACTGAAGACCAGCTAAGTCACCCAGCCTTTTGGACTGAACAACTTCTGGATTATTGGACCTTCTTGGTTCATAGGCAGCCAGGGTTGGGCTAGCTGTAAGTTCTGTTACAGAGCCCTGACTAGTACAGTGTGCTTGCAGAAGCATCCTGTCCATGCAGTCCGTTGTAGGTTGCTCTTCGCGTCTTGGCAGAGTGGGAAACAGAACAGGTCAGTCCCAGCCATGGGGTATAACTCTTTAGGGCTCATCCACAGTTACTACTTCAGCCATCCAGGTTCCACCTCCTAAAGGCCCAATAGCATTTAAAGAATGACACAAGCTGGGGGCTGAGTAATCAAGACAGTAGCCTGTGGGAGATGCTCAGACCATCGCCATATACGGAAACTCCATTTCTACCGGATCAACTTCAGAACAACTGAATACATTCTCCTTATTAAACTTCATCTTCACTGACAGAAATTGTCATTAGGCGCAGTATTTTATCGCTACATTATTTTTGTCTTGATTTTACATGATTATTAAACCATGTTTGAATTCTGTATTTGTCCAAAGGCAATTTCACTTAATGACTCATTTTGAGACATCAAATAAAAACAAACAAATGTAATGAATCCCAAGTGACTGAAGATAATTTATACTTGGAGATGCTACAAATAACTCAGGTTTTCAAGTGGCTGCCACACTATTATCAGTTTAGAGTAGCTACCTTACCATGATCATTCAATATAATTGTTTGGGGGAAAACAAACCTGTCAACTACTGAATGTCCTTTTTTTTTTTTTTTCTCTTCATATTCTTTGCCTTTCTGTTACTATACTAAAATACCAGAGATAATCAACTTCTTTTATAAAGGATTTTCTTTTTGGCTCATCATTTTAAGGGTTTCAGCCCATTGCCCTTCAGCCTGCTACTCGGGGTCTATGATAAGGGAGTGGTATAGCATATAGAGGGGCAGTGTGTGCATTAGCTGGGAGAGAAACCCAGGCCTGTGTCCCACAATCCCACTACACAACACACTGGTACATCTCTATTTTAGGTAAAAGCTTATAAAATGCTAACGAGGATGCAACAGAAGAGAAAAAGGAATTGACTCAGGGTCATGGTCCAAGTATTTTTCAGGGGTTATCTGAGCACCAATCTTTATATTAGAACCCTGAAGGCTGCCTTGGAAGGGTTAAGCTTCTAGAATGAAGTGTCATTTATAAGAACTTTTAAATTTAATTTTTTTTCCCTATAGGACACACTTCTAGCCTATTGATAAGACATTAAGCTTGGTCCCAGGCCTCCAGGGGCTTAAGTGTGGCCTAAAAACAGATTACAAATAAATTGTTAGAAAGATATATTGTAAATTACCATTACGGTGATGTCTGTGTTGGGTAGAGTGAAGGCCTAAGAAAAGAATTAACAGCACCACATGGGAGAATGGGCATCAGGGAAACAACGGGAAGGATGTGACAATGGGCAGGGTGGAGTACAGGTGCCATCAAGGTCATGGCAGAGGTCAGAGGTCATGTGGACATTGATTCCTCAGAGATTTAACTCTCACTGAAATTCGTAGACGATGGCCAGCCACTGAAAGGTTCAAATAAGAAACAAGATCCAGATAGAGCCAGAAGTCGTTTGAGCAGTGGTAAAGACGTGATCAGAAGAGAAGAGGAGTAGAGGGAGGAGCAGAGGAGGGGAGGAAGGTGGGGAGCAGAGGAGGGGAGGGAGGTGAAGAGCAGAGGAGGGGAGGGAGGTGGAGAGCAGAGGAGGGGAGGGAGGAAGGGGAACAGAGGAGGGGAGGAGGAGTGGAGGGAGGAGCAGAGGAGGGGAGGAGGGGAAAGGAGCAGAGGAGGGGAGGGAGGAGCAGAGGAAGGGAAGGGGGGAAGGGGAACAAAGGAGTGGAGGGAGGAGCAGAGGGGGGAGGAGGGGAAGAGGGGAGCAGAGGGGAGGAGGAAAGGAGGGCAGGGGTGAAAGAAGAGTGAAGGAGGAGAAGAGGGGCAGCTGAGGAGGGGAGGAGAGGAGGAAGGCTCAAATGAAAGGAAAGCGATGGAGAGCTTTGGTTTTTTAAATAAAATTATTCTTAATTCTGTGAGGTCACCAAGGCAGAGAAAGGCACATAGACATGATCGGCAGCAAGCCTTGAGAAGCGGGAGGGATCCAGAGGGAAGGGCACTGGGGTGATAGTCCGAGGAAGAAGCACACATTCTGAGGGAGCAGCTTCTGTGGCACCAGGGTGGCCACTATGGAGTGGGAAGGAAGAAGAGGACATCCAAGTTTAAGGTTTGCCTACTCAGGGAGGTGCAGCCGACAGTCACTTTCACACATTGTGCCACACTGCCATCAGTTATTGTTGCTTGCTATTTATCAGCTGAAGAACTGGGTTCCCTAGGAGTATAAGAAAACATTAGATTTAGAGCCTGCCCTAAGATTCCTGGGCGGGGGTGGCGGCAGGGGCTAGTGCAGGTGGTGCCACCTCTCCTTCTCAGAGCGGATGTTGACATAAGGATCGGGGCTGGTGATGTGCTTGCTTGCTTATTCAAATGAGACATATTTCACATACACACACATTTATACCCATCCTTCTAAGTTACATTGTTTGGGGGCTTTTAGAATACTCAAAAAGTTGGGCTGCCATTTTTGATCCAGCAAACCATTGGTGCAAAGCAAACATTTCCTCTAAAGGAAACCCTGTACCCTTCAGCAATCGCCCCTCATACCCACATCCTGAGAGGAGAAGATGTTGAGTAAATGCAGTGCCTAAACTGAACATGCCTCAGGAGTATCAATTTAGAGATGTCAGCGGGGTCTCCAGGGCAACATCTGGATGTGGAGATTAAGGGAGATATCTGTGCTGGAAATGAAACTTCCAGAATCAGTTATCAGTGGGAGGTGCTGGTAATATGGTGAGATCTCTAGGCTCCGGAAGAGGCTGACATTCAAGTCTGAACAGAAATGGGGAAGTGTGGTTTGTACTGTGTTTCATGCAAACTTCCCAGGTCATCTGATCACTGATACTCATGAGGAACTTGCTGTCTACAGAAGGCCAGATCTCCACAACTATCACTTCCCGAGAAATCATTGACACTTGTCTATTGACACTGGTCAGCTGTTGACACTCATTGGCTATTGCTTTCTGCGAGCTGGCTGTTATTGTACTCTATATTAGAGATCTCTAGAGGGATAGGAACAACACAAAGCTCTTGTCACAAGGGAGGCTCGTTGGATTGTCATACATGATGCGAGTTCATCAATGGCTCTCTCTGCATACCACAGAGACTGAGATTCCAAAGTCTGCTCGGTCCCTGGGACTCGGGGTCTCACAACCCAGTTTGATGCTGAAGGCCTGGAGGATTTCTGGAGAGCCAGTAGTCTTCAGTCCATCTTGGAAAACCAAAGAAGTGGGATTCTAATGTTGGAAATGAGTAACACCAGCAGCAACAGAGCAGCTTGAAAGAGTGAAGTGAACGTATAACAATTTATAAAATAAGTGCTGTGGGAGTGTTTTCGTTTGTTAAAGAATTAATGTTAAAGATTTATTTTATTTATGTACTAGTGTGTGTATGTGTACTTATCTCTGTGTGTATGTTTGTGTGTGTGTCTGTGTGTGTGAGTGAGTGAGAGAGAGACAGAGACAGAGAGACAGACAGAGACAGAGAGGCAGAGACAGACAGAAGGCAGTGCACATGAAGGCCAGAAGAGGGCATCATATCTACTGGAGTTGGGGTTATAGGCAGTTGTGAGTCACAATGTGGATGCTGGGAACCAAACTCGAGTCTCCTCTTCAAGAATAGAAAGGTCTCTTAACTGCTAAGGCATCTCTCCAGCCTCCTTTTTGGGGTTGTTTTAAATTTGAGCGAGTTTGTGTGAGTACATATGAAAAAGATAGGCTTTGACAATGAAATCTGACATATGTCATCCACAAGGGCAATATTTGCCAAACTTCTGTAGAAGTCAGCAGAGGCATCTAACCTAATCTGGGTGTCACGGAGCTATCATCACACTAAATGTAGCATTAGGGCTGGCAGGGCATATTTTGGTACTTCATGAACATTTGCCTTGAAATTACAATTTGATGCATGCAGCCGATTTGCTGTTTATATTACTTGGCTGCTAAAACATGCCCCAGAGTGATTTTTTTTTTTAAGCACATACACAGAATAGCTTTTGAACTTCCCACTCAATTTGAGTGCAGCTTCTCCAAATATTTTTTAAATGCCTGTCTCAGCCCTAGATACACTACCTAAGACTTCCACAGCTGGAATATAAAAGATAATTAGAACAAATTTATTAGATGGCTCACCTCTACTGTTTGTGAAACAGTTAAATGGATGTGTAGCTAGAGAAAGGAAAACCCCCCACGGAGCAGCCAAGAAGAGCAACAAACTGCACAGGAGGCTACCAGGAAAAGCATTTCCACAACCTTAGCCAGACCCTCTTCTGCAAAAATGCTGAGTTGAAGAGGGGAGGGGGACTCAGGGCCTAAAAGGAGTTCAAACATATTTGCATGAGAAATGGCGAAAGTTGGCATTAAAACTAAAAGTGGAGTCTGCTACTGGACAAAAGTGCTGAGCAACAGCCCCGTGTCAGCCCAGTATGGCAAAGCACCCTGCACTATGCAGTTGAAATCACTTTGCTTCATGTGCATGCCTCCTTTCGGGTTTTCACAATGTGTAGTTTGCCCACAAAGGCCTCTCCTGACTCCTGTGTACACCAGGGACAATTTCTTTTATTCTTTATTTTCTCTCTCAGGGATTGATGTGCTGTAGAAGAGGGCAGCCCATTGGAGCCACTTCATGTACCAAAGCTGGCCCTGGAAGCCAATAGGTGTAAAGCACATCTCTGAAGGATGTGTCTGGATAGGTGCTCAGCCCTTCCAGCTGCCTGGGCAGCCCCCCTAAGACTGATGGCAAGATGAGATAAATCACTGTGTCTGAAGAGCACATGAGAACCTGTAGAAAGTAAGTGTTCTCTTGACGTCAACTTTTTAAAAAAGTATTTTAGGGCCAGTGAGATGGCTTGGCAGGGAAAGGTGCCTGCCCTCCAAACCCAGTGGCCTGAGTATGAGGCCCAGATGGTAGAAGGGCAGAATTGATTCCAGCCATTGTCCTATGACCTCCACAGGAGCCCTCTAATAAATACATGTAATAAAAGGTCCTAAAATCATCTCTATTAATTCTTTGGGAACTTTATGCAGAGTGTTTTTGTCAGAAAGTTATGTATTAAGATAATATACTAATAGGAACTAGTAAGCAAGGATCCCATCCTACATATGCCTGGAAAAACCACAGTGATTAGGCAGGGTGATTTTCTTTTGTAAAGAGCATACGTCAGAACCCAAACCAGGCTAACAAACACACTCAACTAAATGCTCTCTGTCTTTTATCTTCATCATAGGGGGTAGTCAAAGCACAAAACATTGGCAGGAACTTGTCTTCAAAATCTGACACAATCATCAGGAACATTCTAGAAACATGGGCCGTTGTCAGGCTGATTACTTTCCACAGAACAAAAACATTTCTCACAGCTATCACTTAGTTTGAAATTTTCTGATCCAAACTGACTTCATGTGGTCAGATCTGGATGTGTCTTTTCACAGTCCCATATCAGGTCCTTGGCTGAATTCCTGGCTCTCTTGCCTTATGTTAATGGTCTCATTTTGGGTATCACAGTGAAACTGTGTATTTGGTTCTGTGCTTTGGGCACCAATTCTATCACTGCTAACAGTTTGAAGGCCTCCAAAGCAGAGACTAGATTACCAGGTGGAAATACTTTGACAGTCACAGGGCAGCTTGTGACCTCCAGACACTACCAAGACAGGGCTTGTAAATGACATACATAAAACACTAAGATTATCTATGAGCCTAGTAAGTAAAAATACCTAAGCACACGCCACCACACCTTCAAAAGTTGTCATTGTGACCTGCTTTTGTAGGAAGGAAGAAAAATTTCAGGTGCTGGACACTAGGATTTTTCTGGATTTTTCTAGTAAGTCATGAGATCAATACTTTGTAATTCTTAATGCTCAGACTCAAACTTCACCAAACTCAAACACTTAGATGAAGATTTGTATGATATTCATGTACATAGAAAACACTGGGTAGGATGAAAGATGGATAGGAAAAATGTGATTTATGCTGGCAAAGAACCTACAATATACTTGAGATGATAGATTATATATATGTGTGTGATAGATAGACAGAATGATAAAGATGCATATAATAGAGATAGATGGGTGGATAGATAGATAAATGATAGACAGACAGACAGACAGACAGAGAATAGATGACAGATGATAATAGAAGATAGATGGTGACTAGATGATGGATGATATATCAGAAAGATAAATAGATGATAGATAGAAAATTGATAGACACATAATAGATGATAGAGAGGTTCTTGAGAGTCAACGGTGGGAAGACCATGTACTATACCTGCCTTTTTCCTCTCCTCCAGCTCTATTCAGTGCCCATTGGCTCATTAGCTCTCTTCTCAACACTGACAACCATGAAGACCTTATCAGAATTCTCAAGGTAATGCCTACTTAGAACTTGCTATTAATCACCAATCCCAAGGAAAGCAGAACAGACTGCAGCTCTAAGTAGGACATGGGACACTTTCCTGGGATGTTCTTCCAAGCCGCTCTCTCTGACATTTTTTTCCCTATGGCTTTTTATTTGTTCATGTTTAATTTGGTTTTCTGAGGCAGGGTCTTGTTGTGTATTCCTGACTGGTCAGGAAATATGTAGCCCAGGCTGGCTCCAAACCTTGGACCCTACCCACACTTCTCAGGTGCTAGGAAAACAGTGTGTGCTCTCGTGCCCAGCTCATCCCTTCTGCGGCCCTTCCCTTCCCATGGGAAACAGTTGGCACTGGTACTTCTCTGTGCAATGAATTTCCCCTCACTGGACTGTAATCAAGTGTTTGCCCCTGCAGCCAGACTCCGCCCTTGTACCCTGAAGCTGAGATTTGTCTCATATCTTTTACATAAGTGTCTCAGATCACTGGCTACAAAGCCATTGTTCCTCACCTATTGTTGAAGAGACACACAGCACAGGGCACATTTCATAGGCGATTCAGTTGGAATGGCTGTTTAATGAATGACTGTGAGCTGGTCCCTTCTGCCCTGAAATCTCGTGGGTTCTGGCCTGTGCCAAACATCTAGCTCTCTCCTCTCTGTTAAGTTGTTGAACTGATGTGAAGGCCTCTTTGGTGAAGCCTAGGGCCCTTCCTAGCAGGGGATGCATCTCACATAAAGGAGATTTCCAAATCCAGACTATACATTTTGCTACTGTTATAATGATTAAGGATTTGTGATTTATGAATCTCTTTTCACATTCAAATTTATAATATCTGCATAAGGAACTCTTACCACAGACATTCTTATGCCTTGCAATAAGTAAGGCAAACTTTTTTTTAAGGTAGCCATATGAGAATTTCCACAGTGTTGCACATTTGTATATTGTGATGCAAGGTATTTCTTATATTATGTTTCCAAGTTTGTGAATTAAGGCTTCTGTTAGGTATCTCAGGAAAGTAACTGAACACTTTATCTCCAACTAAAGACAGTGGGGAAAGAAGGGAGCTGAGCATTCCTGGCATATGAAAACACACAATCTCCTTGAATTTTTGTAAGCCTTTGGTGCATTTTGGTTTTTCTTTTTTCTTTTTATATTTTTATTTAATTTTTAAATTTATGAGTGAGGGTGTCAGATCTTGGAGTTACAGACAGTTGTGAGCTGCCATGTGGGTTCTGGGAATTGAACCTGGGTCCTTTGGAAGAGCAGACGGTGCTCTTAACCACTGAGCCAACTCTCCAGCCTGAAAACATACATAATCTAAAAACAAACAAACAACAAAAACAACCTTAAAAATTGCTTTCTCTCTGAAGCCTGCTAAATATATAAGCACTAAAGACCATGTGAAGTGAGATCCCACTTACTAAGCGCTGTAGGCTCCAATGGGATCAGAGGAAGGAAGGAACAGCAGAGACCAAGGATACCTTTTCTACTGGGTCTTTCTTGGTCACTGTTATGCACAGTTAGTGGCAAGTGTTGAGGGGATGGAAAAGAAAGAAAGCCCGTCTCCTCCTCCCTCCCTCCTCTCTCCTTCACACAAATGCAAAACTCTAAACTAATAACTGTGACCAGCCTTGCATCTCTTATCATTTCCTTGTCCTTAGATCAATCCTGCCTCAATAATCCCAGGCACCTGTAGTTTTCTAACACTTAGTGAGGAAAGGAGGGGAAAGGAAACTGGATGCCTTCTCACTGTTAGAGTTGAACACTGGAATGCTGCCTAGCAAGGTAGCATCTGATGCTGCTTATATCTCAAACCTACAACTTCCTACGTGCACGTTCTCAGAAGGCTGGAGGACGAACACAGTAAAGGTGAGCACTGGCGGGGAGATGGCCTTATGATTATGTTTTTAAATCTAACCTATTTTTCCCTCCCATCTCTGCCTAGAGCTTGTGTTATGAATTTGTTAGTTGTTGACAAAATTAGGTTTTATAAAATAAACACTGTTTTCCTGACGTCAATCTTGGGATGCCAGTACAAGAGAAGAAGTTGGAGTTTGCAAAGCTGAAATGTAAGAAACAGAGTGGTGAAAACGGTTGTGGGAGTGCTACGTGCAGGACACAGGAAGGAAGAGCTTGGGACAGGACACAGCAGGGCAGGTACTGCACTCAGGCCAGAGTGTGCCAGGTGCTTCCTGAGCCTCTCTCGAACTCGGCACACCTTTTCAGATCACATGCTAGCCACATTCTGAACCTCAGGCAGGTGTGTGGCTGACTCTGAAATGGAGCTCAGGGGGGCTGAAGAGATGCCTCAGCGGTTAAGAGTACTTAATGCTCTTCTGGAGGATGGGAATTCAGTCCCCAGAATTCACACGGCAGCAGCTAACAACCACCTGTAACTCCATCCCCAAGTGCTCTGATGCCTTTTCTTTCTTTCTTTCTTTCTTTCTTTCTTTCTTTCTTTCTTTCTTT
>OU015747.1:138062305-138090691 GCA_907169655.1 Acomys percivali
TCTCTCTCTCTCTCTCTCTCTCTCTCTCTCTCTCTCTCTCTCTCTCTCTGCGTGTGCGTGTGTGCACGTGTGTGCGTGTGCATACATGTAAGTCACAGCTTAGGTGTGGAGGTCAGAGAACAACCGTGAGCATCAGTCCTTGCCTTCCATCTTGTTTGAGACAACAAGATCTCTTTGTTGTGCAGGGTGTACTCTGGGCCTTCTAGCTTCTGGGGCGTCTGGAGCGTCTGGGGCACCTCATCTCCACCCCCAGTCTCTCTGCCAGAGCACTGGTATTACAGATCCCTCCCCCACCACCCGACCCCGAACTGTGCCTGGCTTTACTTGGGTTCTGGATCCAGGACTCAGGTCCTCGCATGCAGGCTTTCTTTGCCACCAAGCTCAAGGGAACGTCTCCATCACTAGCTTTGCAGCTTCCTTAACACTGACTCCTACAACCTTCTCCCTCGCTCTCTTTGTCTCTGTAAACTGGCAGCCCTCCTCCAGCCTCGTGTTAGTATGGTTTTAGTAGGAAGCTGAAATAAACAGGTGTGTTTATATAATAGATCTTCTTTTATTACTTATTTGACTTGGAAAATACAGGAACAAAATTTGCTGAGTAATATGCACCATCCTTCTGGGTAACACTGCTTTCTGTCATATGCAAACTGTGAGGTGGAATAATGTGGTTGACTTTTGGATGTGGCTCCAAAGGCAATGAAAAAAAAATTAATGTCAAAGTTTTTTTGAGCAATGGCTGCTTGTTTAGGCTTGGACTCACCCCCTAGGGGTGGACTATGTTGTAGGGAACAACATTGCTTAATGTCTTTTAATTTTGGTTGCATATAAAAGTTGAGTTCCTGCTTTGTTGATAACAGTTTAAAATTGTCCTTCAGTTGTTTACTTCTGCTTGTCTGTCAATGAAATTACTAGCTCCACCAAGAATTCTCTAAGAGGATTAGACAGTGTTTGGACCACCTCTATTAAAGCCAATCAGGAAAGCCCAGCCTGGTGACTGGTGCCTATAATCCGAGGATGTGGAAGGCTAAGGTAGGATGGACATTTACTGCAAGGCTATCCTGGGCTATATAGCAAGGCACTGTCTAAAAAACAAACAAACAACAACAACAGCGGCAAAACTAAAACCAAATCAATTTTAAAAATTAGGAAGTTAGTAAAAATTCATTTTCTTGTCCCAACACAAGCCAATGGAATCCCAATACCTAGAAGGTTTCAGCCCAAATTTTGTATTTTCCATAAGAATCTCAGGTGATTTTTTAAAAAAATTATGTAAATTATGAAGTCCATTGGTTTATCATTTTTCTGTGATTTTCAGAAGTACATATTAGCTCACAAAGCTCAGAAGGGTACAAGTGGAAGCTTATAAAGCAAACGTCTAAATATTTAGAATTTTAAGTGTATCTAACATGTTTAGAGCAATGTATTTCGCTCCTCTATCTTCACAGCATCCCTTCAAGTCAGCGGGGAAGTACAGTCTTGTTTGTTTGTTTGTTTGTTTGTTTGTTTTTCAGGACAGGATTTCTCTGTCTAGCCTTAGCTGTCTTGGACTCGCTTTGTAGACCAGGCTAGCCTCAAACTCACAGCGATCCGCCTGCCTCTGCCTCCTGAGCACTGGGATTAAAGGCATGCGCCACCACACCCTGCGGGAAGCATAGTCTTAAATATGGTGTTGCTAATCTCTGGTCTTTTGATGTCCCACCTACTCAGAACAACAAGTGGTGGGTGCTCTGGAGGGGCCTCCTCAGCCGCAGCAGTCTGGAGTCTTCTCTTTGGCTGGGAACCGGGACAAATGGCTGAACCCAAGAAGCATCGGTCATCTCTTCTGTACAAGGCCTGCCATTGCAGCAGGGGCAGAGCTAGCAGCGGTCCTGGCTTGTTGATGGCATATACACCTTGCAACTAAAACAGTGATTGGAACACAGCAGTGCTCAGTAATGGACGATATAAAAACAGCCAGCAGGCCTGAGGAGAGAGCTCAGTGGCTAAAGCAGTTGATGTGCAATCATGAGGACCTAAGTTTGAATCCCAGTACCAACAGCTCAGAAACATTTGTAACGTGAGCTCTGAGCCATCCAATATCTTCTGGCCTCCAGGGGTTTCCACACATACATGTGTGAATATGTCCACATAGGCACATATGCATACAGAAGCACACATGTACACACACATATAAACAAGAAACTAAAATAATAGTTGTTGGTGTATGTTCCATATTTAAAAAGTCCTCTCTCTGAAGTCTACTTAAAGCTTTATAATGGTGAGGGTTTTTTTTATTTGTTTTTGTTTTTGTTTTTTTTGTTTTGTTTTGTTTTTCCCCCTTATAAAAGTCTCATAGACCAGCAGCTTGGCTCTTTTGAGAATTTAATACGTCTTGTTGGTTACAATTCAGTGTCAATTATTTTTGAAAACCCAACTAGGTTCTAATACTGTACAGTTTTGTTTGGACTGTGATTCTTGAATTTGGCTTTGTTGTAGCAGGTCGATGTCACCTTTCTGAGTCCTGCTATAGATTAAACTCTTAACAGTGGACTGTGCATTAATAAAACCCCCCAAATAAAACCAGAAGTGTGATCCAAGACAATATATAAACAAGAAACATGAAAAGGCAAGGACATGTGAAACCTCAAAGAGATCGCAACTCCTTAATTATGTAACCTAGAGAATACAGAAAGGGTTTGAGATGCTGGACAAAGATCTCAAAATCTACATAAAAAGACAAAATCATCAATGACTTCAAAGGAAGAAAAAGGCAGATAAGTGAAGTAAAGAAATCAATTCAGGACGTAGATAAAAGTCAGTGACTCAGAAGAACAGGTCAGCAACACGGAGAAGAAATTCATCAAGGGGGCTTCAGTCGTGTTAAGAGTGAAAGGCTCGGCGAATCAAATAAAAAGCTCAGTGAACAGCATTGCCAAAAGAATGGAGGATGCAGAAACAGCACCAGGGATGACAGGCATTGCTGAGGGAAGACTACATCAGGCCTCAGTGAAGAAAGCGTGAGTGTGCATGAACTTAGGGTACCACTAAGAGACCGAAGCTAAGAACCTGTGGAGAAAAAGGAACTGAGACTAAACTAAAGGCACACAGTCTATCCAATGGAAAATTTAAAATACACTCAGTTTGTTCCAGTTAACAGTCAAATACAGCCATCACACAGCTGGCTTAAGAAAGCCACTGAAACACACGCCCAGCCCCAAACTCTATACACCTCAGTGTATAGAGTGTATGTATTCTGGGGCAAGGGAGCTTTGTTTAAGGCTCTACACTTTTACTATAAATCGTATTTTTATACAAATGTCCATGACAAAAAAGAAAAAAAATGATGTATTTGAAACCAGAAGAGGAGGAGGAAGAGGAGGAAGAGGAGGAGGAGCTTTATATTAATTTTCATGACTCCCATGCCCTTTGACTAGCATTCTGCCCTTGCTCATTGCTTAATGTTATCTTAGTCTCGTTTAAAATTTGTATGCTGTACCCACACTTACAGCCATTTCTATGTATAGATTATAGGCTAAGGCCTACATACATGAGATAAAAGATAGCACGAGGATTTGTTTTCTGAGTTTGAATTACTTTACTTGATATTACGCTTTCAAGTCCACACATTTACTGCAAAGGCATTTTTCTTAACAGCTGAATCATGTCACATTTAAATTTATACCACATTTCCATTCTTCATTAATATGTTGGTGGAGATCTCTGTTGTTTACATTTCATTCCTGTGGTGACTAAAGCAGCAGTAAACACGAATGCTCAAATATCTTCGTGGAAGCATATGGAGTTCTTTGTGTATGTGCCCAGAAGTGGAATTGCTGGGCTGTATGACTCAATGAGGTTGTGGCATAACATTTCTCAACTCTTGGGATATAGCTATCCAAACACAAGAGGTACCAAACCCAAAATATACATGAAGTAAACAGGATCTCTCTGTGAGACACCATAGTGAAGATGGCCAAAGTACAAAACAAGCAAACAAAAACCCAGCTAAACCTGGAAGTTGCTAACTACCCTTCAAACAGCCCATCAGAGTGACAGCAGAGCTCCGAGAGAGACACTAGAAGCAAGGATAATATGAACAAACATATTTTAAACAACTGAAAGTAAACATCTGTCAGCCAAGATGATGACATCCATCAAAGCCATCTTTTTAAAATGAGGGGGGGGGCGAGGAGAGAATAAAGACATTTTAAGGCAAGCACAAACAATGGTAATCCAGGACTGTCAAACCAGCATTATGGAAATGGCACACAGGAGGAAGACAGGCAGTCTCAATCATAGGGAAATAGGAAGTAATAAATTTTACAAGCAGAACAGGTGAACAAAGGAGAGTTTAAAAGGGACCAGTTATATCTGAGTCAGTTGGCAAGCCACAAAGCTCCCGATGCGAATAGGGAAGAAGGTAACAGCAGTAATACAACTCCTCAGGAAAACGAGTAAGTAAATGATGACAAATCAACAAATCCCTTAGTGTAAAGAGTCTTAACTTCTCAATGAACAGACACAGACTAGTGGGTTGGATTAAAAACAAGATGCAACGTTCCTTTGTTCATGAGGAACATACCTTATTGGTGAAACCACACACAGACTAAAGCGGAAAGACAGTAGTCAATTTACCAAGTAAACAGAGGTCCAAAACAAGAAAATAGCTATGTTTATATCTGGTAAAGTAGACTTCAAGTCAAAATTAGCTTGATTAGAAAAAAAATTCATTTCCTACTACTAAAGGAAACAATTTGTGAAGATGATACAGTGATTCTAAATGAATATGCAAGGAAGTTAGTGCATACATAATTTTTAGAAAGCCCACAGGATATAAAGGGATAGATGGGACCACATACAACAATAAAGATAACATCAGTACCCTAATATCATTAGTAGATGTCATCCAGAGAAAAAAGTAAAAAAAAAAAAAAAAAAAACTTCAGAATTTGACTTTCCCCTAGGCCAAATGGACTTAACCTACACCTACAGAATGTTTCATCCAAAAGCCACAGAACAAATTCTTCTTGGCAGCCATGAGACCACCTCTAAAATAGGCTGCATTTTAGATCATAAAACAATAACAAATACAAAAGAATCAAAATAATTTGTTGCATTGTATCAGATCATAGTAGAATAAAATTATAAATCAGCTGTATGAACAGAAAGGCCACAAATACATAGAGATTGAACAATATACCCTGGGTGATCAGTGGGTCATTCAAGAGCTCAGAGACGGGGTGTAATAATTCCCAGAATCAAATGAAAGTGAAACCACAGCAGCACTTATCAGAACTTTGGGGGCTGGAGAAGTGGCTCAGAGGTTAAGAGCACTGCCTGCTCTTCCAAAGGTCCTGAGTTCAATTTCCAGCAACCACATGGTGGCTCACAACCATCTATAGTGAGATCTTCTGGCATGCAGTCATATATGAAAGGGAAACACTGTATACTTAAATAAATAATTCTTAAAAAAAAAAAAAAAAAGAACTTTGGGAGATTACGTCAAAGGCAACTCAAAGAAGAAAGTTCGTGTGTGTGTGTGTGTGTGTGTGTGTGTGTGTGTGTGTGTGTGTATGTGTGTGTGTATGTATGTGTTGTGCACATGTACAGGCTTACATTAAAAATGTCAGATGCCTCAAATAAGCAATTTAATGGTCCATCTTGGGATGTTAGAAAACCAGAACAAGGCAAACCCAAACAATAAAAGTAAAAAAAAAAAAAACAAAACAAAAACAAAAAACAAAAACAAAAAACAAGGAACCAGCAGAAATGGATGAAACTGGACACTAGAAGAACTATGCGAAGACACTTGTATTAGAGCTGGCCTTTAAAAATGATAAGCAAGGTCAAGAAACTCTCATACAAACTAAACAAAATGCAAAGAAACCCAAACTAACAGAATTAGAGATGAAAGAATCAATACTACAGATCCCAAGACAACTCAGAGACTTACTAGGAAACAGTTTGAAAACCTACATTCCAAAAAAAAAGCTGAAAAAATCCTAGGGATAGAAAAATTCCTAGATACATATGGCTTACCACAATGACTCAGACAGATCTAAAACAAAACAGCTGAATCAGTAACAGTCTCCTAACAAAGAAAAACCAAGAAACGATGTATTCATGCTGCATTCTACCAGAACTTCAAAAAAAAAAAAAAAAAAAAAAAAAAGCTAACCCAGTATCCCACTGTTCCATGGAAAGGGAACCAACACTATTAACTTGTTCCATGGGAGCGATGTTATCTTCATACCCAACACACAAGGAATGGACCAAACAAACCAAACACAAGGAATGGAAAGAAAGAAAAGTGGGGAATGAATGGATGAATTAATGAATAAGGAAACTATTTACTAATATTCCTGGTGAACATTCACAAAAACATTCTCAAGAAAACAGGAAAGCCAAATTCAGAAGCACATTAGAAAGATGACAAACCATGATCAAATTGGCCTTATTCCAGGGAGGCAAGGATGATTGAGCACATGGAAGTCAGTGAATGCAGTGAATCAAGGATAGAAGGAATGTAATACAGTAAGGGCAGATCTCTAGTCAAGGCTACAGTAAATGGAAGAGAATTTCTTCACAAGCAGGTACGAGACAAGAATGTCCACTCATTGACTGGACTGCTTGAAGTCTTAGCCAGATCAATTAGGCAAGAGAAGAAACAAAGCAGATCAGTCATGTCAAAGCTAGGAATGGGAGAAGGGGAAATCCCGTTATCCCTACTCACAGATGATATGATCCTTTACCTAAAAGACTGTATGTAGTAAAGTAGCAGAATATACAGTAACAAATTAAATAGCGTTTTGCTGTGCCAATAATCAACTGGCTAAGAAAGAAATGAGGGTAAAGCCTCTGTAAAAAAAAAATAGCTTCAAAACCAGCTAAAAAGCCCTAGGAATGAACCTAAGCAAGGAGGTAAAAAAATTTCAGAACTTTGAAACTCTCAAGAAAGAGACTGAAGATGGAACTAGAAGATAGACTCCCAGGTTCTTGCTTAGGAGGACTAACACTGTGGGGATGACCACACCACTGAAAACAGATTCAATGCAATCCTCTCAATTCTTCATGGAACTAGAAAACAGAACCCCAAGCTAACAAGAAAGCCTAAGAGACCCCAAGTAGCCACAACAATCTTAGATACAAAGGGGAACAATGTCAGAGGCATCACAGTCTTTGACCTCAAACTTTGTCACAGGCCCGGGAGTAACAGGACCAACAAGAACTAGCACAGAACTAGGCACGAAGACCAATGGAGCCAGACGCAAAGCTCTGAAGTAAATAAACCCAACGCTACAAGTGGCAAAAACATACCAGAGACAGAGCTACCAAAACAAGGTGCCATAGGAAACACATTTCTACATGCATAAGAATGACACTGGTGTGTCAACCTTCACCAAATGGATCAAAGGCTTTAAGATGTGACAGTTTCAAACTCCTAAGGGAAAACACCTGTGTCTAGGAATTGGCAAGGGCTTTCAGAAAAAGGTCATCAGTGCTATGTAAATAATTGCAAAGGCGGCAAACAGTATCCCAGAAAATCAAAAGATTCTGAACAGAAGGAAAAACATCCCTGGGGACTTGGAGAAAGTCTTCTTCAGGCATATATTTTGCATGGAGTTAATATCCAAAATCTATAAAGAACTCAAAAAATTATACAAGCCATATAACCAACAGTGTGTGCAGAGAGTCCTTAGGGGACAAAACCAAACAGTTTTAAATGCTGCATTTAAATTTAGGCCACTTGGATGTCATTCATATCATAATGGCTTTCCACCAGAAGGCCCCACCATATAAAAGATGTTAGTGCCACATATTTAAGAACAGGCTGAGTGAAGGTGCTTTTGAGTCCCTGTCAACTGAGTCAGAATGGCACTGTCCTGCCACTGGTGAGAGTTCCTGGATGTGTCTGCCATGTCTGCAGATTTGGCCGTTGTCTTAGCATCTCTTGGCTTTCAGGCCCTACTGTGAACTTCTGACTGTCTTAACAAAGGCAGTTTCCAGTTTCTTCAAGTTAGTATTTGGGGGATGCAAGAATCCATCCTTACCACTGTCCTTCCTTTATTTCAAACAGTGGAAACCTGCATGGCTAAAGCATTTTCTCCCTTCTGCTGTGAGTCTGGTTATTAGAGTTTATAATCATCTAAATGCTGTACTTTGCGTGGCCAACAATGCATCAAGTCCAAGGCCAGACTTGTAACAGCCCTTAGCATCAACACCAACACTGGGCAAATCAGAGTCAGTCCATGAATGTCAGGGGGTTGTAAAACACATGATTGTGAAATGGTTCTCTCAGCCACCTTTTATAGACAGAAGCTGCCCACCACAAGATGTATAGGCTTAATAAATCAATGGGAAGGAATTCCAAAATGGATAAATCAATACACAAACAGTCAGAGAATCCTACAGGTGTATGACAATGACCCATCGGGGCCTTTAAACCTCAGCTGGGAGGTTTAGCCAAAAGGGTCTATAATGATAGATGAGCCGAGATGATAAATACCTCTTGGTGGAAGTTTGTATTGTCTGCACTTTCTCCATCACCCTTCACACAATAGCAGTATAAATGGACTCCTTTAAACCAAAGAACAGATCTGCAAGAGAATCAGATTGTAAATCCATACACCTGGGGACAATCTCAGAGGAATTGGGTCATTTACATAAATGGTTTCAGGTGTGACTAGTCGACATAATTAGAGTGCTTACTGTTTGTGTTCTACAGATGTGCAATCATGCAGTGGCTGTTGGTGGTAGTGTATATTAATCTCTCTTCTTCTGAAGTATATTACAGACACACATACAAAATTACTAATAGCCTTTTGTTGGCTACTTTATTTTTGAGAAGCTAACCTACGGGAGGTTATGTGACATTAATATAGATTTTGATATTTAAAATAAAATATAGGAATAGAAAATATTTATTTCTAGGAGAGTGTTTTAAGTTGCATGTTCATAATACTAAATGCATATAGTACAGAGATATTGTCAGGTACACTTAATGGTTTAAGGAAACGCTTATGGGACTAGAGAGATACTAAGTAGTCATGAGCACTGGCTGCTTTTGCAGAGGAGCCTGGTTCAGTTTCCAGCACCCAGCCATATTGTGACACAAACCACCTGTAGCTCCAGTTCCAGGATTTCCAACACCCTCTGCTGGCCTGCCCAAGAAACTCACGTGTGTGTGTGTGTGTGTGTGTGTGTGTGTGTGTAGCCCTTTTCTTAAAGAAAGTAGAACTTAAAATTAGATTACAAACTAGGCTGTAAGAGTATGTTTGTAGTCATAATATAATCATGAAATGATGAGACCAAAAGATGTATCAATAAAAATATCCCCAGTTTGTCTTTACTTAGTTTATACAAGTTTTCTATAGAAATATTTTAAGTCAGACATCACTTATGTTAAAAACAATTTCATTTCCATTCATTTTTATGCATGTCTGTGTTCTGCCTGCAAGTATACCACATGTGTGCTGTGCCTGAAAAGACCAGAGGAGGGAGGATCCCCCAGGGAAGGGTTACTGACAGCTATGAGCAGCCATGTGAGTGGTGGGGACTGAACCAAGGTCCTCTGAAAGAGCAGCCAACCTCCTAACCACTGAGCCATCTTTCCAGTTCTCCTCTACCAATTTCTAGAGTTAATTTCAGAGAACCTATCTTTAAGATAAACTTTAAAAAAACTTTTTATGTGCTTTTTGAACATTTAATTTTACGTGTGTGAGTGCTTTGTTTGCATCTATATAGCTGCACCACACCCATGGCTGGTGCCTATGTAGGTCAGAAGAGGGTCCCAGAGCACCAGGAATGGAGTTGCCTGTGGCTGTGAATGTGTGGTATGGGTGCTGGGAACCAAACTTTGGTCTTTTGCAAGAACAGTCAGAGCTCTTAACCATTGAGCTATCTCTCCAGCCCCTCAATATATTCTTAAAGTCATGTACAATAATAATTAACCACAGTATTTGTTAGTGTGGCAAATAGAAACGTCCCAAATATTATTAAAATGATTAGGAAACTAGGTTGACTAAGAATATTATAACTATATAATAAAACATTAGGTAGGCATTAAGATGACAATGTAGAAGAATGTTGTGTGTAGATGTAACAATTGTTAATAAAGCACTGTTTAGCCAATCAGCTGGGCAGAAGGACAGGAAGTAGAAGGTGGGACTTCCTGGAGAGGGGGAGGAGCCAAGAATGATAGTTGATGTGGGGAGGAGGGGAGGAAAGAGGACGGTTGACAGGACAGGAAACAGAGGAGAGAAGCCTGTGAGGATCAGATTGGCAAGTGCTTGGGATATATGTAGGTTATAAGGTTTAGAGTAGTTTAATTTAGTTGACAAGTAGATTAGTATCAGTTTAGATTCTGCCCAGCATAGTGCTTGCAGCTTTAAAGTACATTTCAGTCTCTGTGTCAGTTATTGGCTTCCTAGGCCCAAAAGATGAATTTATTGTAACATGACAGTTTTGTGAAATTTTACAATATGAAAATTACAGATTAGCCTTAAAGTATTATTGTATATATTTTCAATAGTTATAATCAAATGAGAATTCTAGAAAACATGTATTTACTGTTTAGCAGAACCTCTTCCTCCCCTTCTTCTCCTTGGCCTTCCTCCTCCTCTTCTTCCTCCTCCTCCTCCTCCTCTTCCTCTTCTCCAGAGCTGAGGTTGGAACTCAAAGCCTTGTACAGGCGAGTAATCTACCACTGAGACACATTTCCAGTCCCCATTTCTTTTGATTATTGCTTTATTTTTGAAATATTCTGTTGCAAGCATGTTTAAGCTAGACATTGATAGCTAGTTTCAAAGTCTTTCTTAGTCCATTGTTTGGAATTATCTTTCTTACATAAACCACACCCACTTAAATTTACAGAAACGTAACCATGCCGTAATGCTGTGTGGGTGTGAAATGGCATCAGGTTTTTATCACTTCACAGAGTCCCCTTTTCATGTTGTCTTTTCTCCTCCTGTTCAGCGTTTCACCATCGAGCTTTCTAGGAAGTAACCCTTGCCTCTGACTGGCATTTGCGTAGTTCTTGTAACGACCAAATAGTAGGTAGACTAGCTACTCTAACTTGCATCACACAGGCTTGGGACCAGAAACAATTGACTCTTGATAAGCATGCCAATCAGGAGTCATGAAGGGTCACAAATTCTCAGTCATGGCAGGGAGTAGCCCACTGGGGTAGGATGACAGTGCACAGTCCAAATGAGGGAGCATTAACTAACTCTGCCTCGGGGCTGCTTAGTGAATGGTAGTCCCCGTGCTGGATGCACTGGATGTCAAGATGGCAAATTCATGCACTGTGCAATTAGCTTGAACAGCTGACAGCCCTGGCGAGCTAAAGCACTTGTCTCTTGCTATCCAGCCGTGTAGGCTTGAGAACCACGGAGATATATTTTGAATTGCTAAGACATGAGAAGCTACTCATGACATCAGACATTTTAAAAATGCAAATTAAACAAGATATCACCACATTCCTATTAACAGGATTTTAGGATATATTTCTGGCTTGCTCCTTGGTTGGTGGCTTTCACCTTTCACTGGGTTTGAAGATGGCAGTGGTGTGAGATTCCAGGAAACCAACAAAGAACATACTTGGGGCTACTACGCCCAGAAATAACCTGATCATGTGTGAGCATCTCCCACATCACTCAAGCACCCTACATAGCCTTAACTGTGAACTTGACACAGCCTACAGTTTTCCGAGAAGGAAGTTATCAATCGAGGGATTGCCCACGTCGGATTGACCTGGGGTCATATCTTGTGGGGTAGTCTTCATTGTTAGCAGATATAGGAGAGGCCAGCTCGCCATGGCCTACAGCACCATGGGGATCTGTGGTCTTGGGACGTGTAAGAAAACTAGCCAAGTGTGAACCTTCAAGAGAGCTAGCAAGCAGGATTCCTCCATGGTTTCGGCTTCAAGTTTCTGCCCTGACTTTCCACGATGGACTGTGACCTGGAAATGTGAGAGACAAACAGACCTTTTCTTCCCTAAAGTGCTTTAGGTCAGAGTGTTTTATGACGACAACAGAAATGGAACTGGCTTCCTCTGAGACCCACTAACAAGACAGCTTGCCTTACAAAGAATCCTCTGAGCCTTTTCCCCTAAAGCTGACGGCAAAGTTTGCAGTAGATGCAGATTTGGGGGAAACATATTAAGCTTGAAACCCTGTATCTCAGCTGTAGTCTAGCAGGGAAGACTGAGCAGGCGACAAGCTGTCAAAAGTATGTGAGCTTGACTCACTGCAATGAAACCTGGGAATTTCCCTAGGTGTCTGAGTCACGGTGTTACACTGAGTTACGGCATAAAGAACGCAGAAGGCTTTGACACTGCCATTTGGATCCCAAAGATTTTTCTAGCCTGTTTGACCCAAAAATGAGGGCATAGAAAATACGTTTGAGTTTGGCAACAGCTGACCCAGGAAGAGATGAAACCGAGCATGCTCTGTAGGGGGAAGATGTGGAAGTCTGTGGCAATGTGAAAGGCAGCAAGGTCTGAGCACTCCAGGATGGAGGTGAGCCAAGATGCCCTGAGCAGCCAACACTTACCCACTCCACCTTCCCCGGCCCCGTGCTTCCACAGCTCAGCCCTTTAGAAGCATTCCAGTCCAGGACAGCTGAGGCTAATGACGTTATCCACAAACTAGTCTACTTAAACTTTTTTCAGGGAATTTTTTTTTAAAGGTCCTCCTTTCTGGTTAGTTCTGGAGTTACTTTTTTCAAATAGTATCTTACAAATACTATTGATCTATTAAATAAGGTTTCCTTGAATTTAAGGAATTGTTTAGAGTGCTGTCAGTGTTCAAATAGTAAATTATTCTATATTGTTAATATTTTTAAAGCACAGTATTTACACACTAGTTGAAAAAAATACATGGTCAGATTTATATTTAGGTTTTTAAAAGTTTTGTCCAATAGTTTAAAATATTAATTTCTTTCAATTTAGAGGTTATAATATAATTACAGTTCTATCATCTCTTTTCTCCCTCAAGCCTTCCTGTGTTCTTGGTCTCTTTTTTCCATCATTTTCTCTTCTCTCTCTCTCTCTCACCAACTGAGAAACAAGGTAGATTGGTATATTCTGGTTAAAGTGGGAGACTCTGCCTCAATAATTACAGTGGAAAGTGACTAAGGAAGGTATCCAGCATGAAGCTCTGGCCTCAATATCAACACATGCATACATGCTTTCATATACCTGCACACACATGTTCCCTCATAGAAATATGCAATCACATATACACACACATAGAAAAAAAAAAAGGAAACGGGTATAGAGAAAATCACTTTTGACAAAGAAATGGCGTCAGGTTCAGCAATGAACTGCTTTTTATTATTACCCAATGGTTAGCAAACGCTGGCCCCATGGCTTGCTGGGAGCAAGCCTTAGAAGCCTATTTCTGCTTTAACAAGGAGAAGCATACTAATATAGACTTCACTCAGTTTACGGCTCTGCCACACTCCAACTTTAGCTGGACTCATGCTTCGCTTCTGCCCTACTTAAAAAAGCAAGGTTTACTTAGCAAATTAATAGTATAAATAGGGCAGTGAGCATGCTTAAACCACTCTGAACACTATTTTAAAAGGCTTTAGCAAATTAATTTTATGCAAATGATATTGCTAATGCAAGTGCCACTAATCTGTTCATTAAAGCCAGAGGGAGCAAGCCTTATTTTGGCAATTAGTCGAAGTTACTATATGTATTAAAAAAGCACGGAAGTTGCATTTCTTGTAAAGTGTACATACAGACTTTTCACTGGCTGGGACTGTTCCACATCACGTGGCATGCAAGTCTCATAGGTACCGCCACCAGTTAAGAGATAACAGCAGCTTCCGTGGCTGGAGCAATCCAGTTTCCCTCTTTCCGAGGGAGGCAGGTACACTGCCCTGGCTGGTCTTTCAGGGATAGAGAAGAACCGCCGTTATGTAATAGGACAATGATGTGCCCTGATCCATTATTAAATGTCAGGCTTCTGCTGCCGTCGGCTCCTCTCTGTGTGTTCCAGAGACGCCATGTTGTCTGATAGAGTTTGGAAGGAGAGACGTGGCAGGCGGTGACTATCGACGTGACCTTTCTGGTTATCTCCACGACTCTGAGTGCATTTAAAGGGACAAGGCTGGCATTTGTGGTTATGATCACTCATAGTCTCGTCATCAAGCCCATTGATCTAAGACACCAGTCACATCACTCTCTTGGAGACCCAGTGACAAATGTGGCATCTGACTGACAAGCAAAAGCTCAAGTGGAATTTGCCATTTATTTATTATAATTATTGTTGAGTCAATTTCCTTTTTCCCAATTACGGGGCTGTAGTGTAGTGAGCTGTCAGAAGAGTGACATGGTGCCTAATGTCATGGCAAGCTATAGGAAATAATTTGATGTAAACAAAGGTGGCTTTCGGCTCCTGTGTGCTTCCTATCTCATTTCACCCCACAAAATCCTTTTCTAATGAATGAAAACTAATAGGTGTTTTTGGAGGGCATGTCCATTGTACCATATATATATATATTTTTTTTTTTTGCCAATCTTCCTTTTATTCCCACGTGTGTTCATTTCTTTTTCATTACTGTGTAATTAATGACCATGAGCATAGCAGCTTTAAACAAGTGTTTTTCTCTATAGAGACAGGGTCTTCTGCATCCCATACCTGACCATCTTGCCTCCACTCCCCGAGCGCTAGCATTACAGGCGTGCACCACCACATCCAGTTTATGCTGTGCTGAGAACACAGCTGTGGGGCTCATGTATGCCAGGCAAGCATTCCATCATCTGGCTTTGTCTCCACCCCCAATGAATCTTTTTTAGCAGCTGGTTTTATAGTCAGAAATCTTGGTGTCATTTACCAGATGCCTCTGCAAGAAGGATGACTGAGCTTAAGGTGATAGTGGGGGCCATGATACTTTCAAAGTTCAAACGGAGTATGACCAGCTTCCAGGTTCTCTCTCTTGGGTGTTGGCAGACCTCCAGTGCTTGTTGGTTGTTGGATGCCACACGGGCCATTGCCTAGAGCCACTCACTATATGGAATCTGCCTCCCTTAGGATAAGAGGATGAGAAAGACTGTCCGAGGTGGAAACCACATTTGCTCTCAAAGATGACACCTCATAGTTGATGTTAGAAGTGAGTCACTACACCCAGCTTCCCCTCCGAGGGAAAGGAGAGCAGAGCACTGGCCACATGACTAACGGGAGGGAGGAGCCACCCAGAACCGTCTCAGGGGTTGTTCAATACACTGAGAGGACACAGAAGGCACCGTGGTCCTTGATGCTTTAGTGGAATCTGCGGCTGACTTACAACATGCAGCCTACCATTTTGAGACCCTCCGGCAGCTGACTTGCTTCCAGCTGTGGGCACCCCTGGACCCTTGGGGTGCTAGAGACAGTCACTGCTGTCTTGTCTCAGGAGGACTGTTGTGAACATGTCGCAGCCACCGAGCCTTTGCAGTGCGTCTCAGCCTTCCTAACACTGCGACGCTCTAACACAGTTCCTCATGTTGTGGCAGTCCCCCCCCCACCATGAAATTATTTCACTGATACTTCATAGCTGTGATTTTGTGACTGTTATGAATCATAATGTAAATATCTGATATGCAGCATATCTGATATGTGACCCCAAAGGGGTTGAGAACCACTGCTTTAGAGTCAGAGGGTTCACATTGGGTAGCAACTGACTTTGATATTAAGTATTTATGTAATTTTGTCCATTTTTTATTAATGCCTAACACTCATTTTTGTTTTTATCTGGTATACTGAAATTAGACTACCTGCTTCAAGAGAAAAATAATTTCTGTAAAAACATATAATATAAACCTATTAGTTTATAACCATAAGCAAAAATTCACCCATTATATAAGATAGATATGTGTGTGTGTGTTTCTGTAATAATCCTATATGTTATTCACTTATGGAAATGCAATAGATAGAAATATTAATCTTTTCCTTAATCAAAGATTTTCTAAATTAAAAACAGTTAATTACACTCAGAAGGCAGAGGCAGGTGGATTGCTGTGAGTTCGAGGCCAGCCTGGTCTACAAAGTGAGTCCAGGACAGCCAAGGCTACACAGACAAACCCTGTCTTGAAAAACAAAACAAAACAAACAAACAAACAATAAAACAAACAAAAAACCCAGTTAATTAGGGTCCGTCCAAGATTAGGGTCAAGTCTTTAAAGATATTCCACACTTTATTGGTATGAATGTTAAATTTCTTTTGCTAAATCTTTTCCTTAAAGTCAAGGACATATGCTATGCCACCCAGCCTGGAGCGCGGCAGACAGTGCTGAGAGTGGATCAGATTGGAAGCGAGGGTTGGGGGGGCTGGGAGGCTAGAGGTTGGGGGGAATGGGGGGATGGGGGTGGGGGATGGGGGTGGGGGATGGGGGATGACCATGAACAAGAAAGTATTGCAGATGGGAAGTTCATCTTCACTGTAGTTTCTTTACTTCTTCCTCTCCATGTAATATGAGTCAGACAGCCCGCCCTGAACACCACCGCCGTTGAGACAGAAAGAAGCAGAAGGCTGCCTCACTTCACGCTCCTCCTCATGTCCCTAACATTTCCCCTTGTCACTGTGAAATTTTGCTATCCCAGTAACACAGCTATTCTGAAGGCAGGACACAAGCAGCATGGAAGGGAGGGAGGGGAAGGGAGGGAAGGGAAGGGAAGGAAGGGAAGGGAGGGAGGGGAAAGGTGGGAGGAGTAGGGAGGGAGGGGAAGGGAGGGGAAAGGAGGGAGGGCCTGGTGAGGTCGACTCTTCTCTGTCCGCCAGCATCTTTTGTAAGCCTAGGAATTTCCTAAAGATACTTTGTTACAGAGATGTCTCAAGCAAACTTTTCACAAAATAGATTGCATGCGACAGCTATTCTGAAAATGAGAACGTTGCTGGTGTCGGATGGTTTCACACCTCCAAGTGTGAAGAGATTAAGTTTCCATGTATCTATCCGTGGGCAGCTTGCCATCACTGCTTTTTGTCTTAAGCTGTCCCTCTCCTTTTTTTTTTTTTTTTAAAGAAGAATGGTATTTGGCCTCCTTGCTCCACAGACTTAGGCAAACAGAATTCGGGTATTGTAAAATGGGTGTTGAGCTGTGTGTTGTCTTTTTCCAGTTGCTGTGGCTGTGTTGCTAATTAGGTATGCTTAGCTGGCGCACCTAAAGTAACTTCTGTGTGGAAAGCATGAGGCCAATGCTTTTGTCTTATTACTTCACACACACCCGTTCTGTAACTTACTACTGTCATTGTCGCTTCTCTTTTTGCTTTTAGATTCAGTAGATTTGCTTTACAAGACCAAGTGCTTTGCCCAAGCAGATGGAGACTATAGTTCTCTGAACCAAGATTAGATCATATTCTTCTGGTTCCAAGTGTATGGCACACTGACAGGCACGCTTAGCCATGTGTCTGGTGGAAGTTCATATGGAGTAGCTACCTTTATGGTGACATTGGCTCTTCATCGGGTCCTTTCAAGGGTCTTAATGTTCTGCAGGTGAGCAGTAAGAAGTTCTATTTTGAATTGTAAATACTCTGCCAATTTCCTTTCCCAAATTGCCTACCATTAGAACCACAGAATTAGCATTCAAGGATGAAGTGTTCTCTGGGATTGAAACTGGTCATGGCTGGGCAAGGGAAATACCAACTGTGAAGTGACTCTCCTAGCAGGGGACAGGAGTTTTGTGTGTAGCTGAGGTAGCCAGTCATTCAAGCTGTTTTTGCAAATTCATTTGTTATTGGGTTTCACTGAGAGGCATGACTACGTTGTGTTGTGTTAGGATGAAATTTGGCTGCAATAAGTGATACTCCCCGAGAGGTGGGTTATACAGTGAACTTCTCTGCCCCGTGAAAAACATATAGCGATGGTCACTCTGGTAGGGAGATGGGAGCCTCCACACTACCCTGCTGCTAGTGTCCCCACGGTGTACACTCACAGATGGCTGTGGGTAAGAGCCACACATCCCCATTCCGAGGTATGGGATGGAAGAGAGAAAGGAATTGAATTTTACCATGATTTGAGTAAACCACCCGGAAGTCTCACCTGCCCCATGGCTTTTTATCATGGTCAGCTGTGGGCACTGTTGGTTAAGTAAAGGTGCCACCATGGCTAGCTGAGAAACAAGGCTTTCTTTTAATGTGAGATGGAAATCGAGAGCAGATCATGAGGAAAAGCTACCTCCGACAGGCAGACGCTTTTCTTTTGTAGAGACAAAGAAGTAATGTCTAGTTATGTGTTCCTGAAAGCCACGCATGCACTGGTTCTTGGGTGGACAGAGGGAACGTGCACGCTGTCTTACTGTGTGTTCCCAAAGATCACACACAGAGTTTTCTCCGTTGCTGTGATAAATTCCATGACCGAAAGCAACTTGAGAAAGAAAGTTTATTTCTGCTTACGGCTCACATCCCATCATGAAGAGAAGTCAGGGCAGGAACCTGTGACAGGAATCTGGAAGCAGGAACTGGAAGTAGAGGCCAGAGAGAAGTGTTACTTAGTGGTTTGCTCCTCCTGGCTTCATCAGCTTGCTTCTTTACACCACCTGGGACCACCTGCCCAATGGTGACCCCTCCTCCATCAGTCATGAATTAACACAAGACCCTACAGGCCACTCAGATGGAAGCAGTTTCTTAGCTGAAGTCCTGCTTCCCCAGAGGACCCTGCATGTATCAAGTTGACAAAACAAACAATGTTGAAAAACTAACCAGCACCTAAACATTTCATGTCCCTTATATGCTTGATAATGGTCACTATTGGGTAGGGGGGGAGTTAAGTTTTTTTTTCATTGTGGTGTTTGGTGGATCCATGATTACAGAGGCTGACTGTGGTAATGAAGGATGCTTAAAAAACAGGGGTCATTTCCTTAATAAATATCTACAAATTCTATTTCCCCAGACATTTTATTTGGAGGTGCCATCTATGCGCCCTGGCATATACTACTTTATTGAACCTAAGTTTGAACTGTTACAGTTAAAACTGGAGGTCCTAGGCCAGCTACACCCTAGTGCCAATCCAAGACCTTGCTTCCTCCTACTTGGTCCAGTCTCTTACAGGTTCTGCCATCTCTAAACACAGACTGGGAACAAACCTCAAACACATGGCTTGGGAGAGGCAGTTACCACAACTGCTGCTGACAAGAGCTAAGTGTCCTTTCACTTCCATTGAGGGCTCCCAGATTGCAGTCTATGTTTTCTCAGATTCTATGACAATAAACTTGGCAATTATTTTTAACTTGGTCTATCTGTATTTTTGACAGAACCTATTCAATTTTCAGTCTATCTATTGGTATAATAAAAAATTTATTTCCCACTCTATAAATGAGAACTTGCTTCCTTTGTCTGAAATCGATCTCTGCCAAACTTCAAGAGACTGCTCTTTGAAGTGCGCAGCATTCTGGACGGGAGTGAATAAGACTTAGCTTTTAGTTTGTGAGGGACAAAGTCACACCAGGCCGGCCTGGCTCTGAAACCTCACCTATTCCTAGCTGCTACTGGCACTCTCCTTGCAAATGCAGATACGTGCTTTGTTCATTGAAAATGTCCCTCACCACCACCTCCCTTTGACTTGTGGCTTCTTTGGCTGTAATTCTGTTTGCCCCTGATCACGTATCTTTCACCTGGCTCTGCCCTAATGATTGTAGAAACCAGTGATCATAGCATAGCCAGGGTGCACACACATTTAGGACTTGGCATTTACTAATTTTTCTTTTCTTGGCTCAACAGTAACTATGTGACATCTCATCTCCCTGGGCTTCCATTAACTCAGTTGTAAAATAAGCAAGCTTGGACTTGATGGTTTCTAAGATCCCTTCCTGCCTAGGAAAAGTCAGTGATCACGAGACTGTGGTGACATCCAAGATGACAAAAGTGCTTTGGGAGATCCCATTCTTCTAACCACGTGGTAGCAAAGAGACAGGACTGGTCATAAACATGACTCTGGCTTTTACTTGTTCTTTGGAAACTGCTCCTGACAGCTCAGTCATCCAGCCACCTCATGGCCCAAAAGGCTCTGCAGTGCCTGTACTCAAGAGTGAAAGGGCAGAAGAGATGGAGAGCATGTCCTGTTTTTCCAGATGTCCTGAGTTCAGCTTCCAGAGGCCATGTTGGGTGACCCACGGGCTCCTGTAACTCTAGCTCTGAGGGATTTGACACCTTCTTCTACCCTCCTCTGCACACGTGGCACATGCATGTAACACTCTCTTCTATGCCCCTCTGCACACATGGCACATGCATGTGACAGACACTCTCTTCTATGCCCCTCTGCACAAATGGTACATGCATGTGACACTCTCTTCTATGCCCCTCTGCACACATGGCACATGCATGTGACACTCTCTTCTATCCCCCTCTGCACACGTGGCACATGCATGGCAACACTTGGCATACACTCATGCAATCATGTCCATATAGTACCAGAAAATAAAAACAAATCTTTTTTTTTTTTTTTTAAAGAATTGCTCTGTGATTGGACTTCTACATAGTCAGTTCTCAATTAACTAAGTCAGGTTGGTGGAATGGCATGGATAGCGGTAGGTAACAATTAGATAAAAACCACTCACGGTTAAAGTTTGTGAGGCTGCACATTCTCCGGAGCACTGAGTTTTACATCATGATTTCTTTCTTCTATCTGAAAGTTTATACTTTTACATTTTCCAGTGACCCACACTATATCATACCACCCTGTAGCTAATGCTGGAGGCAACTAACCAAGAAACAGTGACGGGTAACTCGAAGGCAGATGCTTGAAGCATAAGTCTATTTATTACCTTTTTCTTTTTTTATCAAGAAGAATCTCTGTAGTAGTTTATGAAAACTACATACCATAGCAAACAATTGAGAAATTAGCATATCCCGTTCAACCCAAATCTCATGCTGAGACAATTGAAACATCAGGGTAAGTGTCTGTGTCTCTGGGAAGTTTGTAACTCAATGAAATAGACTGTTATTACGCACAAAACTTTTGTAAATAAGAATAAGAGCTCCCCTGGCATGTTAATAAACCAGCCCGGGTCCTGTGCGAGAGATGAGCAACAGCTGACAGAATACAGGTTCTTGAAAATGCTTTATACGGTAGCATCTAAAGAGCCAGATTGGCCTTTAACAGGCTTGTTAGCCTAATGAAATCACCCTGCTTCCTCATCTTTGCTCCAGACATCACCAAGGTTGGGCAAAGGAAACCCCATTTCCCAGAATGCCCCTAAACACCAAATTTGGATGACAGATTAATGATGAGATGTGCCTTCCCATTAATTTATTTACAGGAGACACCTGTGCCAATAACCTCGTTAGGGTTTGGAGCGTGTCCCTAGGAAGGCATGCCTTCCCCCTCACCGAATCCACTCCCCATAACTCTTAATTACTTTCTATTGCCTGGTGGGGGAAAAGGCACATGACATGGAAAATTTTATAGGATCTAATCATTAACCAACTCCTTTCTTGAGTGGAGTTAGAGTATCCAGGAAAATGGTTGGTCTCAATCCCCCTAGCTAACTTTCAAAATCGTTGGCCAAAGGAATTTTCCACATGCATTTGCTGCTTGAGAGCCATTCCTTCTAAGATAAGAGCAAAGCCTCCCAGAGCCCTCGCTGTGTGTTAGGTGGCATTCAAAGTCCTTTGTTCAGGATCAGCCCATTTCCTAGCACTGCTGTGCAGCCGGTTATTGGTGACATTCTCATTTGTCAGATGACACTGAGACACACACTGTCACTCACCCACAGCTAGGTGTCAAAGCCAGCATGTCTGACTACAGGGTTCCTAGGCTACACTCTTCTTCCTATGGAAAGCAGTCTTTATGAAAGAGAGAGAAGGAAAAAAGTCCTGTTTTTGAATTTAGCCTTCTTTGTCTTGGGTAATTTGTCAAAACTATGTTGGTCATAGAGCAAAGGGGCTGTGAGACAGTCCTCTAAACCCACAAAGCCAACAGGGTCGGTGGAGCAGTAAAAGGTTCTGATTCCATTGCAGGAAGAGACAGTCCATTTTTTGTGTTTAGTTTTTGTCCCCTAGTGCTGTGATTGGCTGTACACTGGGATCAACGGTTATGCCTAGAGGTTTGCACTCTCTCTCCCCCCCCCACTTTCACACCCCACCCCTTACCCCCCCCTCCGTGTGCACACGTGCATGTATGTGTGTGCTTGTTATTGTGATTCTATAATCTGTTGTGACACAAAGATAACAATTTTCTGAATAAAACTAAAGACAGGAAAAAGACTAGGGAGTGCTGGAGAAAGGACATTAGGAATTGGTTGGTTTGGTGTGTGTGTGTGTGTGTGTGTGTGTGTGTGTGTGTGTGTGTGTGTGTTAGACATGTGTATATACATTGTGTGCACCTGTTCATGCTTGAGGGCTCCAGAAGAAGCCAGGTCGCCTCCTCCATCTCTATACCTGGAACTCTCCTGCCTCTACCCTCAGCACTGGGGAAACAGGTGCAGGTGACCACATCCACCTTCACAGATGCTGGAGATCTGACCTCAGGCCTTATGCTTGTAACAGGGAATGATCTCCTCAGACCAACAGTGCTGTTTTAAAGAACATGTCTGAGCACACATCTGTAGCAGTGAAGCTCACCTCACTACTATCTGGAAAGGTGTTCCAGATGAGCGTTCTGAAATAGGATCCCACTTGCTTACTATGAAGATGAAGAGGGCATAGGCAGCAAAGGGGCGTGGCAAGGGTGACACTGGGAGTGGATGAGGTTGAAGAGGTGGCTTGTGTCAGCTTGAGAATGACCTTTAGGTTCACGGCAAGAAGCCTGGAATCTGTCAAATCTAGACAAGCCCTTGGTGCTTGTGGAGAAGGACAACATACCCCAATATTTTAAGGGGTCCTTATGGCCATGTGTAGAACAGGGACAGGAGAAATCAGGTATAGAGATGGAGATGCTATTGAAATAAGTGACCATGGGGTACCCAGCCCAACTTGTATAGCTCTTTTGATAAGGATGAGGGTTACACTTACATGCATGGATATACACTTATATGCATAGATATACACTTATATACTTATATGCATGGATATATGCTTAAACATGTGTATAAGGATAAGTATTTGTTATATAGTACTAGCTATATTGGCTTGGGGAAATGACAGTAGTAGAGTCTCCTCAATGATCTATGACTTCTCTAACCTTAGGGAGTTGGCTAGGTTTACAGCACCATGTGGGCCTTAAGTCCAATTAGATAGCTGTTGGTTACTCTCAGGATATGAGTGCTACTATTTCACCATTTGAAATATAGTTGTCTACATAAGACCTACATAAAGAAACATCAATTGGCATGCCAACACAGATGAGGGAAACTTCACAAGACTCCATCCCTAGGTGAAGAGCTATAGACAATCAATGGCTGCTGGGGAAGAATGAGTTTTCTTCAAGGAAAATTCCCATGATAGGATAGCTTGCTTCAAGTGTTCAGCCCGAAACACATGCAGTAGACAGACAGGATAAATGGATTCATCAGTGTGTGTGTGTGCATGTGTGCATATGTGTGTGTGTGTGTGTAACAATAATAATTATAGAAGATAAGGTCATGGCTTCAAGAGGAAGTAGAAGGAACGTGAAAAGAGTTGGAGTTGGAGAGAGAGGATTGAAATGACATAAACACAGTGTACTCAAATATGAAATTTTTAAAAACTAAAGCACAGCTGAAAGTTCTACAGACTATGTCCAGACCCCATCTTTCTTGTCTTATCTCGACTTGAAATACATTTCTTGTTTATTAACTTCATACTTACTTTCCCATTTTTATTTCAAATTCTTTTTGTTATTTCCTCTTACCTTTATTGAACCATTCTCCCTCCATATAAGCTCAATAAAATCACCAGTGGGGTTTTGTTTACAAAGACACTGAAGTCCTTCTCTGTAAACTGCTATGGATGTCTGGGGACCAGGGTGGTGTGCTCTAATGGCGGCCTCTTACCTCTGGGATCTGCATTCCAATACAGTGTGTGAGTAAAAGTGCTTCTCAGTCACCCCGATTATCATAGCCCTTATTAGATAGTGTGACCCACTCTAATTTGTGTCAAAATCCTTGAAGAAGTTTTTATCACTTACAAAATGGCCTACCCTTGAAACTCCCATTACATCTCTCCTCACTACAGCTGCATTTGAGTGCATCTGTATCGATGGTCTGATGAGAAGTAAAGGTTTGCAGTCATTTTTTTAATATAAGGATGGAAAATGGCAGTTTACCTGTTTCCAAAAATACCTAGGCTTGGGCCTGGCCAGCTGGCTCAGCAGGTAAAGATTCGGTTTGTTAAGCCTAATGGCCTGAGTTTGATCCTTAGGCCCTACATGAAGAAGGAGAAAACTGACACCCAAAAGGCCCTCCACACCAACCACCAACCACCAACCAACCAATCAACCAACCCACCAACCAACAAAATAAAAACAAACCCAGGACCTGAGTCTAAACTACATATTGCTCCTCTCTATTCCATTGTACAGAACTTGATAACTATCTACAATGCATGCTCAACTTCTATTTATTTTCAGATTTGATCCAAACATCCATGCCAAGGAACTGCATTGATAGTTGATGTGAGATTCAAAATAAAACTAGAATTAAAATGCCAGTTTATAAAGGTAAGATTCAAAGATCAATGGCACGAACCAGGTCCTACGGTACCAGTGAAATTATTTCCTGAGCCAGGAATTTGAGACCCACAGAGCAAGCCCATTACCAACAAACTTCACCTCTGATAGGCCGTGACTGGATCACAAGCAGGAAGTATTCCTTTGGCCAAACCATACCTAGAAATTTTGTATTCATGTTAAAAAAAACCCCACAACTTTTGCTTGTTTGTTTTTCGAGACAGGGTTTCTCTGTGTAGCCTTGGGTGCCCTGGACTAGCTTTCTAGACCAGGCTGGCCTCGAACTCACAGAGATCCACCTGCCTCTGCCTCCCGAGTGCTGGAATTACAGGAGTAAGCCACCACACCCAGTTAAAACACACACACACACACACACACACACACAAAAGCTCTTGACAAAAGAAGTCATTCAAGTCAGTCTGATGGTAGGGGTTTGGAACACAAACAATCATGGTATACAATGAAACAGTGGAGGATGTGGAGATCTTTAGCTTGTGCTATGGAATGTTCTAGACTACAGACAGACTCAGTGTCCGGGAATGTCAATATCAGTTAAAACGTAATATCAATGATAGCATATAATGTAAAAGTGGCATTTCAAACGAAGAAATAAAACACAAGGTAAAACAGATACTTGGTGCCGTTTTATAGCTGTCCTATTTCACGGTAGCCAGGCCTCACAACCGCAGTCACCACCCACGGTATCTGTCCATCCAATCATCACTGACATGCTTCTCCATGAAAATGATTTCACCCATCAAGGTACCACTGTCTTCGCAAATCCGATCCTACAATTTTGTGAATGGCCTTTTCCTTTGCACAAGGCTAAATGCCGCCCATCATATCACATGACTCAAGCTGCTTTCCTCCTGGGATTTTTGTGACTGATCTGGAATCTGCTAATTTATCCATCTTTGAACATCAGTATTTGCATTCTCAGCCCACTGTGAGTGGCTTCCCAGCTCCTTTGACATGCCGCAGAGGGTGGTCCTGGGAGACCAGAGTGCATGCTTGTCGGCATTTGCCAGTGTTTTGATCTGGACTCCATATTTCTTCAGAAAAATGTCTGTGTTTTGAGGACATTCTCTTCAGCTGGAAATGTAATACATCTGACACTGACATTTCTCCCACAAGTCCATGTGGGGAGATCCCAACTCCAGCTATCGGAACTACTCATAACTCCATAGAGCTCTGGGCGCTGGGATGTTTACATCTATGCCATGGCTATGCCCAGACAACCCTGCCTTCCAGAAAATTCCATCTCCAATTCTGCCCCTTCTGCATTCTCACCACAGGCTGTAGAGGCTGACGAAGTCCAAGTTGTCAGAGTTGGTTACTTGCTAGCAAGATATTTACACCGATGACAGAGCTGTCAGATTGTTGTCCCCAAACCAAATGAGCACACACGCTGAATTTCTCTCCACAAACTAAACTGGAGGGCAGTGCTTCAAATATACACTCAAATCTATACTTAGAATGCCTTAACCAGTGCCTACGTACAAACAAAAACCCAGGAGAGGAAAACTCAGCCATAGCTCAGTGAATGCCTAATAAAGGTGTTTCAGAATTAAAAAATAATTCAACCACTCCTTCTCTAAAGGAAGATAGTGGGGGATGGCAAAGGAAAGCTAATGATCAGAGCCCTCATTAATGATATGCAAGTATCAGTGAATGAAGAAGAAATTCTGAATAAAAATAAATATATACAATATTGTTCTCAGAGGCTGTCAAGGGCCACCCTATGCCAGGTTTAAAAAAAAAAAAAAAAGAACTTTACCAGTGGTGACTAACTTATAAAGACAAGACTGAGCTAACACATTGAAAATGAACAGTAAAATAAATGATAAATAAGAAAATGATGGTAAGATAAATACAGAATGACAAATGAAGGAAGAGAAGAGTGACCTCCAACACATCCAGGCTCATATCTCAGTTCTAACTGAAGTAGCATAGAAAAAGATTATATGTAATAATTTGTATTGCTAATGGCTACAGGGTGAGCAACGGCTGCAAAAAGCTCATTCAAGAAGGATTTTATGTGGGTGCTGGGAAGAGACTATCCCTGATATGCCTGTCTATCCTCACAGGCAACAGCAGTGTAAACATCACTTCTGACCTCCTGGCTCCTTCTGTTTGTACGCTGGTAGGGCATGAGTGGTTGGGGAAGGGCAAAGAAAGGACAGGAAGTACCAGTTAAGACAAGAGGACCAGCTGTCACTGGCTGAGAAGAATCAGGTGGCTTTTTCTCAGCATGTGGATGCCTGGGAAGGACCATCAGCTGGGTGTCCACAGATGGAAGGAAGAAACAAGTCAAACTTCACATGTGTGTATTGATAGTTTTGCTTTTAGAAAATTAAATTAAAATCATGGAAAAATACTGGATTTTAAAAGTGACATAAAGATACTAGCCATAATTGTAAGCACATATGGTTTGTTTTATATGTATGCAGAACCATATGCATTTAAAAGATGGTTCTTCGATATTAATAATGGTTATCGTCAGATGGTAAAATTTCAGGTGATCTTTGTGTTCTCTTAACCCCGTGGTTCTCAACACTCCTGATTCTGCGACCCTTTAGTACAGTTCCCTGTGTTGTGGTGACCTCTAACCATAAAATTACTTCTTTTGCTACTTCATAATTGTAATTTTGTCATTGCTATGAATCATAACGTAAATATCTGTGTTTCCCGATGGCCTTAGGTGACCCCTATGAAAGGGTCGTTCAACCTTCCAAGGGGACTTACCTCAGGTTGAGAACTGCTGTCTTAACCTTTATGGGTTGGTTGGCTTAACCTTTATGGGTTGGTTAGTTCTTTTTCTTAAACAATGAACAAGTACTGTGTATATATAACCAGAGAAAGATACACACAGCAGAGCAAACCAGTGTCACCATAAGAAAGGAAGCTTTATAATTTAAGATGAAATTTGCACATTTTCATATTTTTTTTTTGGTTCTTAATGAGAAAAACGTCATGTACTGAATGATAAAAATGTAGTTCATATACAATTGACAATTTATAACATCCAAATGTTCATTATGGTTGACTTCATTTTTTCCCAAAGCATAGCCTTATCTCTAACTTTTTTTCCTCTGCATTTACATGTTGGGAACTGGGGGGCTGGGAGCTGCCTGATGTGTGCCATATCTCTAATGTGTGCATCTCAACAGTTGCTCAAAAGTTAGTTGGAGTTACCACCAGAAGAATAATCTCCTCCATTTTCAATGTGAAAAAAATTAACAGAAAATGAAACAGGTAATTAGTAGCAGCGTCGGTATTCAAATCCAAGCCTCACTAATTTCAGTGTTCACAGCACTAAGCTCTATGACTAAGTGTATGAAAATAGAGTGTCCTGGTCCTTACAAGGCTGAGGCTTGCCAGCTCGTGTACAAAGAAAACCCCTAAGTAGACATTAGCTCCTTTAATCCCCATTGCATCCCCATGAGGTACAGAAGTATTTTTAGACATGAGGCAATTCAAGCTCGAAGAGGATTTAAGTTCTCCCCAACACCTCATATGGTGTTGGTGAGGACATGGGCCTGGCAAGGCTGTGTCTCCTAGACTCAACTGGCCTGTTTCTTCTCCCTGGAACTTTTAAGCGACTTTCAATTTTGCATATTATTGCATATATCTACTGGGCTACAATGGGACATTTCAATACATCTAAGCTGGATGTAGTGGCCCATGTGTATAACCCTTGAAATTAGGAAGCCTAGGGAGGAAGTTCTTCATGAGTTCAAAGGCAGGCCTGGCTTAAATAATAAGACCTTGTCTCAAAAGAAAAAAATATAACAAATATATATATATATATATATATATATATATATATATATATATATATA
>OU015747.1:138104220-138121720 GCA_907169655.1 Acomys percivali
TGTGTGTGTGTGTGTGTGTGTGTGTGTGTGTGTGTGTGTGTGTGTGTCACAGATATGTATGTGTGCATGTTTGAGTATGTGTTTACAAGTGGAAGCCAGAGATTGATGTCCAGAATCATTTTTAATCGCTCTCCCTCCTTATTCAACGAGACAGGACCGCTCAATCGAACCCAGAGCTGGCTAATATGGCTAGTCCCTCTAAGCAACTAGCTCTGGCGCTTCTCTGTCTCGGTCTTCCAAGGCTGAAATTACATGTAAACCACCGCACTCACGTGCCGCTTATGTGGGCTCTGGGGATCTGCATTTCCGTCCTTAAGCTTGTATGGTGAAAGCTTACGCACTGAGCCGTCCCCTTAGCCCTGCTCTGCGTGTGTGCAACTCAGCTCCCTACACCGTCATCCCGCTAAACATCCTTTCCCAACCCTCACAACTTAGCTTCAGACGTGAACGTCAAGCAGCTAATGGGGGGGAGGGTGGAATCCATTTCCTGTGTGAGGTGGTCAGTGAATAGAAGGCAGGTAGAGAAACAAGGGCCCAGAGCAGAACTGTATACCCCAATCCTATAATTCTGTAACCAGAAGCACGTTCACACAGGATAACCCTCCCTCACAGCCCCAGGTTAATGAGGTGGCTTCAGGCACTCTTTTTTAAAATATATTTTATTAATTTATTCATATTATATCTCAATGGTTAGCCCATCCCTTGTATCCTCCCTCCCTCCCTCCCTCCCATTTCCCCTTACTCCCCTCCCCTATGACCGTGACTGAAGGGGACCTCCTCCCCCTGTATATGCTCATAGGGTATCAAGTCTCTTCTTGGTAGCCTGCTGTCCTTCCTCTGAGTGCCAACAGGCCTCCCCATCCAGGGCTTGTGGTCAAATATGGGGCACCAGAGTCACTCTTGTATCTACTTGTACTACTCTCACTGCCCAGCAGAACCGTCTGTGGCCACAGAATTCTTACTTTAGTACGCCTTGAGGAGGCATGCTTAGCTACGGCTTAGAAGGTGTTGGAGTTTCCTGAACACAGCGGAGTCCTGAGATACAATCCTCCACCCTTAGCTCCCTTTGTGCTACCCTAAGAAGAACAGGCATCCCGGCTCTTTTTCAAGTCCTTTGTCTTAAAGACATCCCAGCAAGACAGCTAACATGCGTGTCTGGCACGGAAACAGGCTCAAAACAGGGTGCTTAGACCAGCCTGAGGATGGGGAGGGAGAGGAAATCCTAGAACATTCACTTCTGTTCTACCTACAGGGTCATTGTACAGCTCTTGCTTTGAACTGTCACTTCTCAAATTGGCCCCCACCCATTCCGCCCCAAACAGAAGTTCTCTGAAGGCTACCTGGTTGTTCTAGAAAGCACAAACTTAAGTAAAGAGTAGCCTGGAGTACTGCAAAAACCAAATGGACTGGAATACTTGGTTCTACTCCTGGCCCAGCCCTTAATTGACTTTCAGTGGGTCATTTAAACAGAGAGTGTCTTTTCTTTAGTCATTCATTCGTTTGTTTTGTTATAGTGCCTCACAGTGTAGCCCAGGCTAGCCCGGAATTAACTCTCTTCCTGCCTCAGCTTCCCCAGTGAGACTAAAGCTGTGTGTACCACTCTGCCCAGGACAGAGTAAATCTTTCCTGTGTGTTTTGTTTTTGTCGTCACTGTTAGGTTTTATTTTTCTTATTTGAGACAAAGCCTCACCCTGTAGGAAGCCAGAGTAGGCTCAAAAAAAAAAAAAATTTTTTTTTTTTTTAAATTCTCTTTCTTTATCTTCTTGCCTGAGTGACAGAATGATAGTGTATACCAACCACCCTGCTGGGCTTGAATGTTGTTTTATAGTCAGATAACACATGTGGACAGTTGTTGGGATCACAGTGAGAAAATTTTGTCAGCTTTTCTAGAAAACTTCTGAGGGAAATGCCCACCACAGTGCTTGGAGATTATTCTCCTTTGACCCCCAGCAGTGTCAAAACTTTGGGAATTATCAACCATAAATATGCAGGCTCTGGTCTCTAGGCATTGCTTCCTCTCCCTACCTCGTGCTGTGATGTTCCTATCAAAGTGTCACATGACTGCAGATGGAGCACTTAGCTTCACTAAGCTCAGATTTAAATCACTGCTCACATTCAAATCCATCTCTCCCCACTGAGCTCTCTGTCACCAAAGCCCATTGGCCTGGATGAAGCACTCAGGGGAGGGGGCAGGGGCAGCTGGCGGTCTGCTGCCCACTCTGAGAAGCCTTGATCTCCTCCTGCTGTCCACTCGCTGCCTGAGGAGTGAATTCTTCCTGTCAGGTCAGTTATCTCTTGGTCCCCCAGCCCTGATCGCATCTGACATTGCTACAGAGTAGAAGTTGCTTTCACAGTGGTGTCTTGCACACTCACAAGGCTCTGAAAAGAAAGTATACTTAGAGCAGGCTGATTGCCGGTACTCGGAGGCTAGCTGGAGCGCCAGCCTCCTGCGCACCCGAGCCTCTGTGGACACTCAAGTACCTTCCACCTTGTACTTAACTGAAAGATATGGTTTGTCGCTGATGAGATGATGGGCTCAGTGAACCAGCCTAATGACCTAAGTTTCAGAGAACCGACTCTGAAAGTTTGTCCTCTGCCCTCCACACCTGCATAGTGGCAAGCCCTACCCCCATAAATAGAATTTAAAATAAAAGACACAGTCTTATTAGTCTAATATATAAATGATCTCCTCAAGTCAGATGTACTGGCTCATACCTGTACTCCTATCACTGAGGAGGCTGAGGTAGGAGGATTGTTGGGAGCTGGAGACCAGCCTGTACCACATAGCGAGTTTCCAGGCCAGCCTGGACTGCATTGTAAGATCCTGCCTCAAAACCCCGAAGGAAATCACCTAAGAAACACAAAAGCCCCAGATAAGTTCATGATGCTACATGAGAAAAAATTTTAAGTAATTGATTTATTCACTTTACATCCCAGTTGTAGCTCTTTCCCTCCTCTCCTTCCGCTCCTACCCTCCTTCTTTCCCCATCGCCCCCACTCACCCCCATCAGAAAAGAAGAGCTCCCTATCCCACCTACCCAATCAGCACATCAAGGAGCATCAGGACTCCCCACTGTGGCCTGGCAAGGTAGCCCCACCATGGGGGGGGGACAGGGGAGGGAAGGGGATAAAGGGGGGCAGAAGATTGAGAAGCATGCAAGATAGTCCTTGTCAGAGACAGTCCTGATCCCCTTACTAGGGGACCCACATGAAGACCAAGCTGCCCATCAGGTACATCTGTGTAGGGGGCCTAGGTCCAGTCCATCCATGTTCCTTGTTGGTACCTCAGTCTCCTCAAGGCCCTCTGGGCCCTGGTTAGTTGGCTCAGTTGATCTTCTTGTGGAGCTCCTGTCTCCTTCAGGCCCTTCTATCCTTCCCTCCACTCTTCCACAAGGATCCCTGGGCTCCAGTCTGAGCAATGTTTGCCTGTGAGTCTCAGCATCTGCTTCCATCGTTTACTGGGTGGAGCCTCTCAGAGGACAGCTATGCTAGGCTCCTAGTCTGCAAGCATAGTAGAATGTCCTTAAGTGTCAGTGGTTGGCTGTCTCCCATGGGGTGGCTAGGCATTGATTGGATTGCTCCCGCAATCTCTGCTCTACCTTTATCCCTGCACATCTTATATAGGCAGGGTAAATTTGGGGGTCAAAGTTTTGTGAGTGGGTTGGTGTTCTTTTCCTTCCACTAGGAGTCCTGGTTGTAGAGGATGGCCTCTTCATGTCTTCATGACCTCTGCTACTAGGGGTGTCAGCTAGAGTCACCTCTGTATCCTCCCAGGAGCCTACCCTGTTATAGGCCACCAGCTTGTCCCAGAGATGTCCCCCCACCCGCAGCCCGCCTACAGTATCTCTTCTCTCTGCACGCCCTCTGTCTCCCTTCCCACCTCCCCCCACATCTGATCCCCACCCTCACTTCCCTCAGCACTGCCCCTCCTCTCCTGTTCCCTCTCTTCAAGCACTTCCTCTGTCTATTCTGTTTCCCCTCTTCAGTGAGTGAGATTTAAGCATTCACCTATGGGCCCTCCTTGTTACTTAGCTTCTTTGGGTCTGTGAATTGTAGTATGGTTATCCTGTACCATATGGATAATAGCTATGTATAAGTGAGTACATACCATGTGTGTCCTTCAGGGTCTGGGTTACCTCACTCAGGATGATATTTTCTAGTTTCGTCCATTAGCCTGCAAATTTCATGATTTTTTAATATAGCTGAGTAGTATTCCATTGTGTAAGTGTACCACAGTTTCTTTGTCCATTCTTCAGTTGAGGGACATCTAGGTTGTTTCTAGATTCTGCCTATTACAAATAAAGCTGCTATGAACATAGTTGAGCAAACGTCCTTATGTCATGGTGGAGCATCTTTAAGGTATATGCCCAGGAGTGGTATAGCTGGGTCTTGAGGTAGGGCTCTTCCCAATTTTCTGAGAAACTGCCAGATTGATTTCCAAAGTGGCTGTACAAGTTTGCACTCTTACCACCAATGGAGGAGTGTTCCTCTTTCTCCACATCCTTGCCAGCATGTGCTGTCACTTGAGGTTTTGATCTTAGCCATTCTAACTGGTGTAAGATGGAATCTTGGAGTCACTTTGATTCAAATTTCCCTGATGACTAAGGACATTGATCGTTTCTTTAACTGCTTCTTGGCCATTTGAGATTCCTATCTTTAGCTCTGTGTCCCATGTTTAATTGGATTATTTGGGTTGTTGGTGTTTAATTTCTTGAGTTCTTAATATATTTTGGATATTAGCCTTTTGCCAGGTGTAGGGTTGGGGAAGATTCTGTTCCTAATCTGTAGGCTGCTGTTTCATTCTATTGACATTATCCTTTGCCTTACAGAAGCTTTCCAGTTTCATGAAGTCCCATTTATTAATTGTTGATTTTAGAGCCTGAGCTGTTGGTGGTCTGTTCAGGAAGCTGTCTCTTGTGCCAACAAGTTCAAGACTGATTCCCATTTTCTCTTCTAATAGATTTAGTGTTGCTGGGTTTATGTTGAGGTCTTTGATCCACTTGGACTTGAGTTTTGTGCAGGGTGATAAATGTGTATCTATTTGCATTTTTCTACATGTAGACATTCAGTTAGACCAGCACCATTTGTTGAAGATGCTATTATTTTTCCATTGTATGGGTTTGGCTTCTTGGTCAACAATCAAGTGTCTGTAGGTGTGTGGCTTTCTTTCTTCAGTTCAGTTCCATTTATGCATTAGTCTGTCTCTATGCCAATACCATGCCATTTTCATTACTGTTGCTTGAAATCAGTGATGGAGACTCCTCCAGTAGATCTTTTATTGTACAGGGTTTTTTTTTTTTAGCTGTTCTGTGGTTTTTGTTTTTCCATATGAAGTTGAGAATTGTTCTTTCAAGGTCTGTAAAGAACTGTGTTGGTATTTTGATGGGGATTGCACTGAGTCTGTATATTGCTTTTGGTAAGATGGCCATTTTTACTGTGGTAATCCTACTGATTCATGAGCATTGGAGATCTTTGCATTTTCTGTTATTGTCTTCCATTTCTTTTGAAGTTCTTGTCATACAGGTATTCACTTGTTTTCTTAGAGTTACAGCAATATGCTTTATATTATTTGTGGATATTGTGAAGGGTGTTGTTTCTCTAATTTCTTTCTTAGCCTGTTTGTCAATTGTATATAGGAGGGCTAATTTTTTTTTTAGTTAATTTTGTATCCAGCCACTTTGCTAAAGGTATTTATCAGCTGTAGGAGTTCCCCAGTAGAATTTTTGGGGACACTTATGTATACTATCATATAATCTACAGATAGTGATACATTTACTTCTTCCTTTCCAATTTGTATCCCTTTGATCTGTTTTAATTGTCTTATTGCTCTAGCTAGATCTTGAAGCACTATATTGAAAAGATACAGAGAGAGTGGGCAGCCTTTGATTTCAACAAATCTTGTCTTTGATTCTAGTGGAATCACCTTACATTTCTCTCCATTTAACTTGATGTTGGCTAACGGCTTGGAATATATTGCCTTTATTTTGTTTATGTATGTATCTTGTATTCCTGATCTCTCCAAGACTCTAATATTGAAGGTGTCTTAGATTTTGTCAAAAGCTTTCTTTTGGAGTTTAATGAGATGATCATGTGTTTTTTTTCCCTTTCAGTTTGTTTATATGGTGGATTAAGTTGATGGATTTTCATATGTTAAACCATCCCTGCATCCCTGAGATAGAGCCTACTTGATCATGGTGGATGCTGTTTTTGATGTGTTCTTGGATTCAATTTGCAAGTATTTCATTGAGTATTTTTATGTCAATCTTCATGGGAGATATTGGTCTGAAATTCTTTCTTTCCTGCTTTCTTGAGTCTTTGGTCTTTGTATGGTATCAGGGTGACTGTGGCCTCATAGAAATTTTTTTGGCAGCATTCTTTCTGTTCCTAGTTTGTGGAATAGTTTGAGGAGTATTGGTATTAGCTTTTCATTGAAAGTCTGGTAGAATTCTGCATTGAAACCGTCTTGCCCTGGGCTTTTTGTTGTTGTTGTTGTTGATTCTTTGTATTGTCTTCTTTGTTTCTACTTTATTTATTTCAGTCCTGAGTTTATTTCCCACTATTTACTCCTCTTGCGTGTGGTTGCTTCTTTTTGTCCTAGAGCTTTCAGGTGTGCCTTTAAATTGCTAGTATGAGATCTCTCCAATGTTCTTATGCACTTAGTGTTATGAATTTTCCTATTAGCACTGCACTCATTGTGTCCCGTATTGGGGGTATGTTGTGCCTTCATTGTCATTAAATTCTAGGAAGTCTTTATTTTCTTTCTTTATTTCCTCCCTGACCGAGTGGTCACTGAATTAAGAGTTGTTCAGTTTCCTTAAGTTTGTAGGCATTCTGTTGCTTCAATTGTTGTTGAAGTCTAGCTTTAACTCATGGTGGTCTGATAGAATACAAGGCATTATTTCAGTTTTTTTTCTATCTGTTGAGGCTTGCTTTGTAACCAAGTATATGGTCAGTTTTGGAGAAGGCTCTGTGAGGTGCTGAGAAGAAGGTATGTTCTTTTGTGTTTGGATGGAATGTTCTGTAGACATATGTTAGGTTCAATTGATTCATAATGTCAGGTAGTTAATTATTTCTCTGTTTAGTTTCTGTCTTGATGATATGTCCATTGGAGAGAGAGGCATGTTCAAGTCTCCTACTATTAATATGTGGAGTTCAATGTGTGATTTAAGCTTTACTATTATTTCTTTTATGAATGTGGGTGCCCTTGCATTTGAGGCATATATGTTCATAAATGAGATATCATCTTGGTGGATTTTTCTTTTTGATGAGTATGAAATGCCCTTCCTCGTCTCTTTTGATTAATTTTGGTTGAAAGTCTATTTTATTAGATATGAAAATAGCTACTCCAGCTTACTTCTTGTGTCTGCTTACTTGGAAAACAATTTTCCAGCCTTTCACTCTGAGGTAGTATTTATTTTTGTTGCTGAGGTGTGTTTCTTGTATGTCACAGAATGATGGATCCTATTTTCACAACCATTCTGTTATCCTGTGTCTTTTTATTGGTGAATTGAAACCATTGATGTTGAGATATATTAATGAGTAAAGATTGTTAATTCTTGTTTTTTGATGGTGGTGGTAGTGGTGCTGGTGGTGGTTGCAGTGTGTGTGTGTGTGTGTGCGCGCGCTTGTGCTTCCCTTCTTTTGTTTTTGTTGGTGTGGAATTATTTATTTCCTGTGTTTTCTTGGATGTAGTTACTCTTGTTGTGATGGAGTTTTCCTTCTAGTATTTTCTGTAGGGCTAGATTTGTAGATATATATTATTTAAATTTGGTTTTGTCTTGGAATATCTTGCCTTCTCCATCTATAGTGATTGAGAGTTATGCTGTGTCATTTGTAATTCTGATACATTTGCCTTTATATGTTACTTGGCCTTTTTCCCTTGCAGCTTTTAATGTTTTTTCTTTGTTCTGTAGATTTAGTGTTTTGATTACTATGTGGCCAGAAGATTTTCTTTTCTCATCCAGTCTAATTGGTGTTCTGCATGCTTCTTGTATGTTTGTAGGCATCCCTTTCTTTAGGTTGGGGTGATTTTCTTCTATGATTTTGTTGAAATTATTTTCTGGTCCTTGGAGGCGGACTCTTCTCCTTCTTCTATTCCTATTATTCATAGATTAGATCTTTTCTTAATATCCCAGATTTCCTGGATGTTATATGTCAGGGATTTTTTTGCCGTACCATTTTCTTTGACTGATATATTAATTTTTTCTATAGTATCTTCTATGCCTGAGATTCTCTCTTCCATCTCTTAGATTCTGTTGAAGATGCTTGCATCTGTTATTCCTGTTCTCTTTCCTATGTTTTCCATCTCCAGGATTTCTTCAGACTTTGCTATCTTTATTGCTTCTTCTTCCATTTTCAGGTCTTGGACAGTTTTATTCATTCCTTTCACCTGTTTTTTTTTTTCCCTGTATTTCTTTAAGGAATTTATTCATTTCTTCTTTAAAGGCTACTACCACCTTCACGAAACAAATTAAAGGTCATTTTCTTGTTCCTCAGCTGTGTTAACAAATCCTGGGTTTGGTGTAGTGTGATACTTGCGTTCTGATGTTGCCATATTGCCCAAGCCCTTGTTATTTGTGTTCTTGCACTGGGCTTTAGGCATTTGGTTGTCTCTGGTATTGGCTGGTGGGCCCTGGGGCCATCAGCTTCCAGGAATGCACATCAGTGTGAAGTGCAGTAGATTGAGGGTGCAGGAGGCCAGGCATAGCTCACCACTTCTGTGTTTGCCCTGCAGCCTGGTAGTCCCTGGAGGCCATAAGCCTCCCTGGATGTACATAGGGATGAGGTACAATAGATGGAGAGTGCAGGGAGCTGGGCATAGCTTGCTGTGTTTGCCCAGCAGCCTAGTACAAGCAGAAGGTTGGTGTAGGCATAAGTTTACTGTGTAATTTAAATGCTGATTTCTGTCTCAATGTTGTATAAACACTGCTCCTCAGTTGTTCCCTGGTATGCCAATAAAGCAGCTTATAGCCAACTTGCTGAGCAGGGTTGAACTTCCTGCCAGCCAGGGGAAGAGGAGTTAGAGGAGGAAGTAGGGGATTTAGCCACAGGTAGAGGTCCAAGAAAGATCAGGAGGAAGGAGGTAGGGATCGAGGAAAGCTACTAAATGCAATTATAGCTTGGATGTTTGCTGGGAATAAGACTAAATAACAAAGAGGTTTAAGAATAGACTTAATCTGCTCAAGATTGTGTTATAAGGATAATTTTTAAACCAATATAAAAGAGACTCAATTATTTGTGTGATAGTCGGGTTAAGAAATAAGCTAACAGAAACAAACACAGTTTTATAAAAATAACAGGCTGGTGGCTGGTGCGTAGAGAGCTCACCTGTCTTCCTCAGTTGGCCTCTGAGGGCCTCCAGGGATTGAGGAGCTAGACCGGAAATGGGGTGTGCAGGGGACTGAGTAGGGCTCTCTGCTGTACATGAGAAATTTTAATGAGTTTTGAGAAGTGTTTGAATCCTTTACTATTATCCTTTACTTGTTATTTACCCTTTACTTGTGTTTTGTGGGTTTTGAATTCTTTCTCATTTGCCCAGGGAAGTACACGTGAGCAGCCATTATGCTGTATTTGTTCTTGGTGAACCCTAGAGTTTAGGATGACATATGGACCATGGCCACATTCTTTCCCCCCTTCCCATGGCCACATTCTTTAATGCTTGGAGAGGGAAAAAAGTCCTTACAGGTCTGCCTTTTATAGAGTCATAAGGATTAGAGCTGTCTAAAGAATGCTATTGACCATTTTATCCAACTTTCCTCCCCTTTAGATCAGAATATTGAATGTAGAAGGAATTCCCAAGATTTCATGGACGTTGTAAGCAATGAGTCCCATGGTCTTCCATTTCTGCAAGTTCTATTCATTGTTTCTGTGTCCCCAAGGCTCACACGCTTCCAGATATGGTAGTAGCATCAACACAGAGCTAGCTCCAGGAAACATAGTCAAATACCTACCAAACTTCACTCACCCTTGAGTCTTGAGATACTGAACGAACACATCAAGCATCCACGTGACCTGTTACTTGCTGTGTTCACTACCCTTTGAGATAATCTCTGTGACAAAATACCTGGCAAAGGCCACATGGGAGAGAGAGAGACGGTTTATCGTGGACCATAGCTTGAGACTACAGCCTGCATGGTGGGGGAGACAGGAGGCAGGAGTGTGAGGCTGTCTATGGATTTGTGTTAGCCACTTTCTCCTTCTTACTCAGGTCAGGACCCTGGCTCATGTCATGTTAATATCCACACTAAGGAGAGGGTGCCCCCTACCTCAGATATACAATCTAGATGCTTCCTCACAGACACGCCAAAGGGATTGCAACCTAGGTAACTCTAAGTCCCGCTGTCAAGCTGGCACTCTGTATTAATTGTCACACCCACACATGCCTTTCATATGACTTCTCTTCTGGGTTTAGAAAGGGAAATATAGAGTGAAATCTATTCTGCACACTGTCTCCCTTAGAGCACAGCAAGACCCACTGAGGAACAGCATCAAAATCTTGCTTCTAACACTGCCAGCCCAATCCAGCCTGCCAGGACAGGAGTCCTACGCTTGCTTATTGGTGGGAAAAGAATACCAGAGCATCATGGGCTCTCATGCAGTCCTTCAAAGCTGTGTGCCAAAGGGTGTGGGACCTTCTAATCCTCTCATTGTCCAAATCTACTCACACAAGGAGAGTTAAAGATCATTAAAGTGATGCGGCGTGTTTGCAAGGGCATTGCTCTGCTCTGCTCTAACCACACACTCTGTGTTCAGCAAAGGAAGGGGCAGCGTAAGAGAGTGCCCAAGGAACAAGATACACAAACAGAGGAGGAGGGAATTAAGATAAATGAGGCTATTTTCTGGCATGAAGACCTATGCTCTAAATGTTGCTGTTGTTGTTTATTATGAATGTTGGATGTACCAACTGCATTATCCAACTTTCAAAATGAATAATTTACGGTGGGCTTTCTGCACAGGGTTTGGAGGCAGCAGTGTGATCCTGGAAAGCAGGCCTCAGAAAGGCTCTCCGGCTGCTGTGCGGAGGTTGGGAGTGCATTTTCAGTGGGAGTCTGCTGATGCAGATCCTGGCTGTGAATGTTCCAGGTGTCAGGGAGCCCCCACAGGACAGCCCTTTGAAGTTAGAAACCCAGCCAGAATAACACTTCTACAACTCTCTAGATGGTCAGGAAAAAGTTTGAAAGTTTGAAGCCTGTTCGGGCTTTAATTGCTTCATCTGGAAAATGGAGCCACCCCCCTCCACCCCCAGCTGGTCTGAGGAGCGTGTGAAGCCACAGGTGTAAAACATGGAAAGGGGAAGGAACGCAAAGCGATGGTAGCTAAACAGTATCTATGTGCTACTGTTTGAATTGTGATGTCACACACACCGGCTGCCGTGTATTTTATTCAGGTACACAGGCTGGTGGGACTTCAGGCTGCACCCTTGGCATCATGAACCAAAAATGAGTCCTTGTTCTCTTAAATTGTTTCAGTTAGGTATCTGTTTGTGATAATTTACACTGTTAATTCTATAAGAATCCCACAATACTTCATATAGCGCAGAAAAAATTTTATCATATGTTACGTGCATTTTCTTAATTTTTAAGAATGATTTAATTTTGTTAATAATTTATTTTTGTGTGGAGTTGTTTGTGTGCGTGGTATATTTATGTGCAGTATGTGCACAAGTATATGTGCAGAGAGGCCCGAGCAGAATATTTGGTGTCCAGCTCCATCACTCTCCTCCTTATTGCCCTGAGACAGTGTCTCTCACTGAACTTGGAGCTTATGGCTAGATGGCATAAGCTGTCCAGCCATTCCTCTGTCCCATCTCCACCCATGCTAGGGCTATAGAAGTGTGCAGTTTGATCTGGCTATGATGACACACAGGTTCTTTTTTTTTTAAATATATTTTATTTGTTTATTCATATTGCATCTAAATTGTTATTCCCTCCCTTGTATCCTCCTATTCCTCCCTCCCTCCCATTTTCCCCTTACTCCCCTCCTCTATGACTGTGACTGAGGGGGACCTCTTCCCCCTGTATATGCTCATAGGGTATCAAGTCTCTTCTTGGTAGCCTGCTATCCTTCCTCTGAGTGCCACCAGGGGACGTGGTCAAATATGGGGCACCAGAATTCGTGTGAAAGTCAGTCTCCACTCTCCACTCAACTGTGGAGAATGCCCTGTCCATTGGCTAGATCTGAGTAGGGGTTCAAAGTTTACTGCACGTATTGCCTTTGGCTGGTGCCGTAGTTTGAGCAGGACCCCTGGGCCCAGATCTGCCCATCATAATGTTCTTCTTGTAAGTTTCTAGGACCCTCTAGATCCTTCTATTTCCGCATTCTCCGATGCTTCTCTCACCTAGAGTCCCAGTAGGACGTCCTCCCCTCTGACCCACTTTCCTGGTAAGTGAAGACTTTCATGGGACATATCCCTTGGGCTAGACACTCAGGTTCTTGTTCTTAAGCATCAGGCATTCTCACTGAACCCCCTTCCCAAACTCATCTTAGTACCTTTAATTTACAATGTTTAAAATAAGATCAAGTTATCAAAATGCAACTCAAGCTTAGCATCGTGTGCATGGTAGCATCAGTGTGTATGGGAAGCCTGGAGAATGCATATGAAACTTGGTCCATATGGGAGGGAAAACACTCATACAAAATAAAGGTTGAGGCACTAGGAGTGTAGCTCACCTGGTAGAGTGCTTGCCTAGCATGCAACGAGCCCTCGGTTGAATAGCTAGAACAGCATAAACTGTGCATGGAGGCACATACCTGCAGTCCCAGCATGTAGATGTAGGCAGGTGAGTCAGGAGTTCAAAGCCATGCCTAGCTACATAGTGAGTAGCCTAACCCTGTGTCAAGCGATGAACATGTTGAAGTAACTGAAACTGGTATTAATAGAGGTCTAATACATGGCAAACATTTTTTTGTAAGAATTTTACAACCAGGATTTCCATATAATCTTCCCGAGGAATAAGTTTACTACTTCTACTACTACTACTATTGTTATTATTGTTGTTATTGTTATTATTATTGTTGTTGTTGTTTATGAGTGTTTTGCCTGCATGTGTGTCTGTGTACCGTGTGCTTGCAGTGTCCCTGGAGGCCAGAAGAGGGTATTAGGTCCCCCGGGACTAGAATTACTGCCTGTGTTGAATTGGCTGGGAATGGAAGCTGGGTCTTCTGCATAGCAGCCAGGACTCTTAATTGCTGAGCCATCTCTCAAGTCAGGATGCTAACCCTTATAAGGAGATAGATGGTTGAAGTATAGACACTGTTAGAGTTTTAGGCCCTCTTCTTCAGAGAAGCTAAGGTTTGGAAACAGGACGTTCAAGGTCAATCTTCAGATGAACTCCAAAGGCAAAAGCTCCTTGCTGTGAAGCCGGGCAGTGGTGGCGCATGCCTTTAATCCCAGCACTTGAGAGGGTGAGGCAGGTGGATCGCTGTGAGTTCGAGGCCAGACTGGTCTACGAAGCAAATCCAGGACAGCCAAGGCTACACAGAGAAACCCTGTCTTAAAAAATTAAAACAAACAAACAACAACAAAACAAAAACAAAAACTCCTTTTGTGTCTCATGGCAAACATTGAGCAGGGCCTTAAACCATGTGTGTGTGTGTGTGTGTGTGTGTGTGTGTGTGTATTCACCACCATACTTAATAAAACCATGAGCCCAGGTTCCTGAAGTCCCTCCAATTTGCTTATTTTACTGGTCAGGTTTGGAAGCCTTTAATGAGAACGGGATGATATGCAAAGCTGTACTCTAGCTGTGGTGAAGAATTTAAGAGTGGGCATTTTAAAAATTTTTGTCTTAAAAGCACTTTTCAAATGTGAAAAGGTATAAAAAGAGGTAAAGACTGGGAACAAAGTGAGGTGTGGGCAAGGGGCAGACGCGCTGAGTAAGATCCAGGCAACCTCTCGCTTCCAAATCGGAACCCTTGGCTCAGGCCTGGGCCACTTTTAACTACTGTCTGAGTGTTCAGCTCAAGACAACTTTTACCAAAAAGTCTGGGGCAGACAGGCTGGACGGACTGCTTTTAAATCCGCAAACCCCCATGTCTGGCCCATCAATCCAGGGTGTTGTTTCTTCCCAAGATATCGCAGACACGGCTATGTTGGCAAGCAAGCTGCATATCTAAGTTGGAGTTGTGGGTTGGTTTGCTGGCTATCTCCAGGGTGAGCCAGCTTCTGACCTTTGGCCCTCTCTGTGTTTGAAAACTGCCAGGCTCTCTTCTTAGCGGCTAATGGAGTGAGTTTTCTTCTCACCCATCCCAGCTCACCTCTTTAGGGTTTCTGAGCTCCGTGCCTCCTGAGCTGAGGGGACAGGTCAGAAGAGAGGTAGGCGAGGGTGATTGACAAAGTCCCATGTCTCTGAGAGTCATTCCCTGCAGCGCACTTTCGCCATGCCTGCTGAGTGAGCAGAAATGAACCCAAGGCTTTTATGGCCTTCTCATTCCTGTTTTTGACAATTAGTGTATCGTGGATGTTTGGGTTTTTACTCAAAACTTCATTTCAATGAAATGAGTGAAAAATCTTGTCCCCAGTGGCCCTAATACAAACACACACAGTATATGTTCTGCCCAGCAACAGTGAGCCATGAACCTGGAAGAATATGAAACATAAAAAGTAAGAGGGGACCAAGGAGAGCAGTCAGGGGTTAAATGATTTACCATGCAAGCATGAATTTGGATCCCTAGAAACCTACATAAAGGCCAAGTGGGCATGGCAGCCTGATTATAACTCCAGCCTGGAAGATAGAGACAAAAGACTCTCCCAGAGCAAGCTGGCTAGCAAGATTAGCCATCCCTATGAGCTCTGGGTTTGAGTAAGAGACCCCGTCTCAAGCAATGAGGTGGGAGAGCTACGGAGAATGACGCCTGACATTGACTCCATGCCTTCACATTCATATGCACCTCCAACAGGGAACCACGCATTCATACATATGTACACACATATGTACACACACATGCACACTCGGAAAAAGCAAGCAAAACAACAACAACAACAACAACAACAATAACAACAACAAAAATCTTAGAGGAATAAGAAGATGGCAAAGTATATCCTGTTGTTCTTCAGGGACCCGGGACAATATCAAGAGGCAAATATGTGGAGATGATAGTGAAAGACAGGTGAGGGAATAAGAGACATGGGTGTGCACCTGCATACCCACATGCACACCCATATGTCCAGAGCAACGTTCAGGAGACTAGACCTGAGTTGTATAGGCCTTGAGAGAACGGAATTAGAACAGTAAGCACACACCATAACAATCATTAAAGTAGGCACAGTTAATTAAATGTTCTCTGGGACATGAGTGGCGCTGCGCGTTCTCTAAGCCTTTACTCTGTTCCTCATCACATCACAACTTGAGACCCAACATCATTTCTCTCTCTCTCCAAGGCTGAGGATCAGAAAGGCGAACTCTCCTGCCCACAGCCGATTTGTACACTTTGCCGTTCGTGTCTGTGTGAGTTCACCATGTGCCTCACTCAATACGTTCCCTGGAGGCGACACTTGGGAGAGTGAAGGGGCCAGCAGCACTCACTGGACATTAGTGAGGCTGGTACTAAACCTCAGTCACATCAGGTCACGTCAGGTCACGTCAGGTCATGTCAGAATAGAACAATACTGTTAGGCTAAAAAGAGCTTTGGAAGTCTCTTGTCATCTTGCCCATTCTCAGAGTCCCAGAGAAGTAAAGGACTCAGGCTCCACACTGCATGCCTCAGGGCTTTCCTACTTTCTAGAATGGTCTTTACTCATCACAGCAGCAATTTATTGAGTCTTTATTAGCCAGGTTCTGCACAAAGTAAATTACATACTTTATTTCTTTGAGTAAGTGAGTGTGCAGTTATTATTATTAGCTACGTTTTATTGATTGGGAAAGTTAGTCTTTGAGAAAACTTTCCCCTTGTTTGGTGCTTAAAATAATCAAAATAAATAACTCAGTGAGTGTCTATGAAATCTTCTGAATTTTCCAGACTTTTTCAAACTCAATACTTATTTAAAATCCGCGCATATTATACCATTCTGGACTCCTCATGGTCCTTTATAAATTTCACATTTAAATACAATTTTATAAGAACATAAACCTAGCTGACTTTTTGATTATGCACTCCTAAAACCCACCCCATATCATACCTCGCTTAGAATATGCATGTGGTCAGTATTTGTGTAGAGTTTAAATTCTGTGCTTAGTGTGTGCTTCTCTTCACGCAGCACAAGGTTTGGAATTTCAAATGTGTTTCATCACTTAATTCTCATAATAATTTCATGAGTTAGGTGGTATATTGATGTCTTTGAAATGAGAAAATCAGGAGGCTGGAGAGGTGGCTCAGTGGTTAGGAGTGCTTGCTGCTCTTGGAGAGGACCAAGGTTCAATTCCTAGCACACACATAGCTGCTGACAAGGGCCTGGTGATCCCAGTTCCCGGGAATCCAGTGCCCTCTTCTGACACCAGCAGCCTCTGGGTGCACACACAGGTACATGTAGTCAGAACATTCATTCAGCAAAAATAAGATGTATAAATCTAAAAATAAATTTTAAATGAGGGAATCAAAGTTGAGCGTAGTTAAGTAGCCGGCCAAACGGGGATGTAGCTCTGTTAACCCCTAACAGTGATTGCCTGGGATTGGTCCACAGTTACCATGGTAGACAAACGGTAGACAATGGAACCCAGCTATAATCTCAGCACTGGCAGGTGTGGTCCCGCCTCTCCTGGAAAGGCCCATTAGTGCACGCTTCTCCACCTGAATGTCTGAGCCCCAATGGTCTCCAGGCAGAAAAGGATGAAGCAGGGCTTCCCAATTGAGCACAGAACGAAATCCATATTACAGGAGTGCAGGAAAAGGAATTTTTCTCTACAGTAAGGGTTACTACTGTTTTAGCTGGGCTGTCGGCATCAGGCCAGGTGGCATCGGGGAGAGCTCAGGACTCTGAGACCAAGTCAGGTGGCAAGGAGGGCCCAGAATTGGGGAGCTGCTTTGGGAACAGCCAGCAGCTGGCTCCCGCAGATGGGCACTGTGGCCAAACAGCAGAGTCAGATGGGCAAGCTCTAGCGGTAAGCATGGCAGTTCTGCAGTAACTGACTGGCCAGCAGTCGAGTTGCGTGTGGTGTACGTGCGTGCGTGTGCGTGCCTGTGTGTGTGTGTGTCCAGCAACGAATTCTTCAGGGAGAAATGAGGCCCTTCTTTCCCCAGTGCTACAGCTCAGAATAAACAGGCAGCCTCAGACGTCCTTTGTGAAGTAGATGGTGCCCGCTGCTTTATTTCATGCAGAACAGGGACTTATAACCCTTGGGCAGTGGGGAGGGGCTTTAAGGATGAATGCGTCTCATTGGCTGGGACTTTAGATGATTGGCAAATGCTCTATTTGCATGTTGAAAGATAACAGGGTCCAGGATGTGGTGGAGGCTCATGCCTTTAATCCCAGCACTCAGGAGGCAGAAGCAGGCAGATCCCTGTGAGTTTGAGGCCAGCCTAGTCTACAAAGCGAGTCCAGGACAGCCAATGCTAACATAGAGA
>OU015747.1:138123027-138168040 GCA_907169655.1 Acomys percivali
TGTATGTGTAGTGATCTTGGTGTTCTAACTGCAGCAACACACCACTATCCTGAGAAACATTCTTGGTGCTCCTTCATCAGTAAACACTATTGTTTTGTATAAGAAAAAGAAACCAAACCTCATCCACCTAGATTTCACTTCAGTATTAGATGCAGTTGAGAAACCACATCCTCAGCAATGGGATTAGCCCTGAGTGGACAAAAATAACAGACACATTTCTTATCCTCAAGTGGTTTGATTGGGGAGGGAACTCTGACCCTTGATTAGAAGTTACTCAAAGCCTGAAGAGGTCAGCTGCTAACTGGTGTCATTTGTTGCAGAATATTTGATCCCGTTGTGAACTATAAAAACTCATTTCTTGTTTGATGTGGCTCAGCCCTACCTAACACACACCTTTAACCCAAGGGCTTTCTGTTTACTGTAAACAAGTCCTTGATGTGTGGCTTAGCCCTAAGACACACCTTTAATCCAAGAGCTAAATAAAGCCAACCCTAGTTCAAGATGCAGAACAAGAAACGAGCTGACAGGGAGTAAACAGAAAAGAGGGAGAAGGGAGAAGGGTATTTAAGACATAGAAGAGAAAAAGGAAAGGCTTTGACCTTTGTTTTGACCTTTCCCCTCCCCCCTTGGCTTTAGCTTTTGCCTTGGGCTTTTGGCTCTTTCTTTCTGGAAAGTCAGCTGAGTAGGAAGGTCAGCTGGGTGCTTTCTCTGCCTCTCTGAACTAGTAGGCTTTTACCCTAGCCTCTGGCTCCTGAGTCTTTATTGGTAAAATAGAATGTTTGGGATTGTGTTTTTATAACATTTTGGTACCCGAAGGACATTTGTGATGTGGAACGTGAGGCGACGTCTCCTTGCATGGGTGAATTGTAGTGATGAGGTACTTCAGGTGTTCACCACATGAGTGCTGCTGTCAATGCTGATTGTCAACTTGTTTATGAGGGGGTTTCTAGCTTCAGTTAGTTGAGCTGGGAAAACTGAGCTTAGGGTCACCTAACTGAGTATCACCATCCCATGGGCTAGGGTCCTGGTCTGAAGGAAAAGAAGAAAGTGAGCTGACTACAAGCTTTTCTCTCTGTTTCTTGGTTGTGGATGAAATGTGACTGGCTACCAACCACCATGTTTATCCAAGATGGACTGCATCCTTAAACTGTGAGCCAAAATGACCCCTCCATCATCGAGTTGTTTTTGTTAGGCATGTGCCATATACAATCACTAAAGGCTTATTTCCTAGCCATTGAACATTTTCCTTAGACTCCTTTTTGTGCAATAATCTCAACAACCACATAGACAAAGATTAATACCAAATTTTAGCGGAGAGCCTACGATTTGCAAAATAATGAACAATAGAGTCAACTTCCACCTATAGTAAGTTCCTTACTCTTTCCAAGTTATTGCATTGCTGGACACTTGTGTCTATTAAGAACTCTTCCTCCATTTTTCATCATGGCAAGAGACTCAAAACTCCAGGTGACAGAACATAGCCAATCATGAGCTTGGATTTCCTAGCCTCCCTTGCAGCTAGAAACAATCATGTGACACAACCAGAATTTTGCTTGGAAAGATTATACTCCCCTCACACACACAAAAAAAATGTGGCTAGCTGTCATGGTTTTGTTTTCCTAATTGGCTTCATTTTTATCTTAGATACTAGCATATGACTGAGTCTGAGAAAAGCAATCTTGGAATAGTGAGGAGAACCAGTCAGTGTAACTGGAGAGATATAAGCTGTACCATTGTTGAGTTATTGTAGTACCACCAGAAGCTGCTTACATCTTAAATAAGAAAAATAAGCTGTAGTAAGTCAGGACTTCCTTACTCTCTGGCAAACACACCCTCATGAAATAACAATTGTCATGTCACTAGGCTCTTCCATCCTGGCTTCTAGACCTGCCTCTGTTTACTGCAATCTAATGTTGTCCCTTCTGGCCCATGGTATGAAGGAGATTTACAGATAACGGGACAATGTGGTGACTCACAGATGTAGAAAAGACAAACATCTTGTCATTTTTGCCTCCAAATCTGGCTTTGCAAAGAAATTGTTCAGTTGAAGGAGACCCAGGTTTACTTTCTGTGATATAAGAACTGCCACCATGTACCTAGTTGCCATAGCATTCGGTTTTCCTCTAATCCAGATTAAATGGGTTTCCCTGCAATTAAGCAAATCCACATTTTACAGGTTGTGTCTTCACCAAGGAAGTCCTTGCCCTAGAACCCCTAGGTTCTCAGAATGAAGTTTCTCTTTCTTAAAATTAAAAAAAATTCGGGCTCAGAAATAGCCCTGGAAGCCATCTAGGCCAGTCTCACACTTTACATAAATTAAAATTCAAATCAGGCTACCTGTTATTTAAAAAATGCCTGGGAGGGAGATACCACCGTTGTCTTGGCAGGATTTGATCAAGCTTGTCGCCAGTAGTCTTACACTTGGCCTAGTTGAACCACCTTAATTCAATTAAAAACACGAAAATAGAAAAAGAAAGGGAAAAAATCCAGGGTGATTTTTTTATTCTCAAAATACTATTTTATAAACCTGCGAATAATGAGTAATCCCATCAGTTTGCTTCTCTTTACAAGATGGAGCACATCCAAATAGGAATTTTACTTGAATCTTCATTTTTTTCACCTTTTCATTTTCATCTTTTAGAGGTAGTTTACAGAGTGTAGTAAGTTGTAGCCTCCATTCTCCTGTAAGTACTCATTTTATTGTCCTTCTTACTGCTCTGTGGCTCTTCTGTTTTCACACTATACACACACACACACACACACACACACACACACACACACACACACACACAGGCAGTTGCCTTGCCCGGTCTTTAGCATCACCCAGCTCTCCCTACTTTCGTGGGTAGGAAGCTGTTTCCACTAAGACTCCAAACACGTCTCATGGCTGCCTCCTCTGCTTAGCCTGCTATCTAGGTTTAGTTCCTGTCCTTCAGTTCTTTCTTTGCTATTTGCCTGACTCTCTGAAAATAGAGACATTTAGAGACTGTCACAATCCAGACTAGTCATGGAGCTGAACTCTGAAGGAAGTTTAAGTACAACAGTCTGTCTCCTTTTCCTGACTTCCTGTTCCTGCTCCCCACCGGTCCTTGGTTGAGACTTGTGCTCCCCTCCACCATACATCCACCTGCCCCCGTACATCTACTTGCTGTAATCATGGAGGAAGACAGCCTAATGGCATCCCTCTTTTCAGATCTCAGTGGACGGTGAGCCAGGGTTATGATTGGGACCTCTCCCTCTGTCATAACTGGTCTGCAGGTATCCTCAGAAACATTGATGACCTCAGGCTTTGAAGAGGCTCTGCAGAGGAGACCACCGCTCTCTCAGTGACGGCATGATGCTACCATCTTCTGTCATCCCCAGACCAAGGCTGGGGAAAGCCTGAGCTCCTTCTCAAGGCTTCCTCAAAATGTAGACTGCACTTCCTGTGTGTCTAGTACAGCAAGGGGAATACTCTGGCCATGTCTCCGAATAATCCTACTTTAAAATTTATATTCTCCACTCCAGCCTACCACTGGGGGATACGTTCTCACTTCTCCTTGTTCATTTCCTCCATCCCCAAAATATAAAACACCCCCTGGCATGATGACAGAGAACACGACACAGATCGCTGGTCTTCAGTGTGTTTGTTCTTCCCCCTTCTGGAACTACTTTCTGGTACTATACACAAGGCTTTCCACAATCCTATTAATGTGACACTTATTGCTAGTCTCTTAAGCCAGCGCAGAGCCATATATTAACATCTTGCATGGCTTAGTCTTAACCGTAGTGATACAGATTCTGAAATTAATTTCTCCAAATTAAATCTTGAGATGGAAGGGAAGACTGATGGACAAGGAGGTTACTGGTAATCGGTTAAGTGGGGAACCAAAAATTTCCACTGAAACTCCTGAAAAATTCATCTGATGTGCCCCCTCTAAGCTTTTTATGAAGTTCCTTAAAACATAGATTGTAATTAAGGTGAAAACATCAGGAGGCTAGCTGTTTAACTGCACATGGTCTTTTGAGCAAAGCTTGCCCTACAAATATATATGGCACATAGTGTTTTGAGATTTATTTACTCAACTGCGGGGGAGAAAAAGGATTTTTAATATTGACAGTGTTCATCCACATGGGGACAGTTAATGTGTGGGTTAAAATGCCTTGACTATGTGGGACCCTGTCTCAGAAACAACAATGGAAAGAATTTTTCCAAGTACATTCTGAAGATTCTAATATGGTTTATATATTGCTTGAATAGCATTATTCTTTTCAAACACTAGATAGAAGAAAAGGGAAACCATTTCTGATTCACTAAAAGACACAACTGGCATATCTCACTTAGACAAAAATTTATTTTTTATTATTATTATTTTTTAATGGTTTAAACTGAAAAACTCAAACTCCAAAGACAGATGTTGAATTTAACTATTTTCCCATACTGATTCTGAAAACAATATTTCAAATTAGTTATTCATCTAACTAGTGCTTTTGGCTCCAGCCCTACAATCTGAGTTTGGATTTGCTCTAAGTATGTGCAAGTCAACAGATCTAGGCACGGCTGGCAGGCAGGCCTCACTTTAGTATTGGCTCTTCTTCTTCTTGTGCTATGAACACGCATTTAGCCTCTTTAAGATGTTCAGCCAGTGGACTGGGAGATGCCTGCGTGGATAATGTGCTTGCTGCACAAGTGCAAGAACCTGGGCTCAGAGCCAATGTTACATCCAGATGAGGCGGCGTGCTTCTGTAAGCCCAGGTTTCCTGTGGTAACACGAGAAGAGGAGACAGGAGAATTCCTAGCTTTACCTTCTGACCCCCAAACTTGTGCTGTGGCAAGCACAAGCCTACACACATGTACACATGTACATGTACACACTAACCAGCACAAGGCCAAGAATAGCCTGCAGTGTGGCTTCTGACGGAAGGAGCACTCTTGTATGTGTCAGGTATGGCCACATACCTTAGTCATCTGCGTATCCACATGGTGTCATTACAAAGCATTGGTAGCAGCTTCTCTCACCCCACAGAGACCAGCATCAAACCTACACAAGTTTAATGAAGCAACAGGGACAATAACAGAATGGTTGTGTTCTGTCGCTTTAGGGAAAGGATCTGCTATTTCTGCTTTCTGAGACCTGATGTCTTTGGTTGCTGCAGAGAATGCTGAAGAAGGAACACTTCACTCCAGTCACCCAGAAGACGCCCCTCCACACTTGCTTCCTTTGCATCTTTTAATTCTCCTACTGACTTAATCGGATTGGGTTGGTTGCTTCATTTCCTCCTTGCTGTGTGCTGAGTGTTGAAAATGTCTCACACAGGGTCAGAGAGATGACTCAGTGTGTAAAGGGACTTGTATGCAGGCGTGATAACCCTTCAACCTGGATCCCACAACTCCAGAAAGTTGTACTTTGACCTTTACATGCAGCTTGTGCACACACAGGCACACATGGGCACACACACACACACACACACACACACACACACACACACACACCCCACATGCATATACACATGAAGTGAATAAATATATACTTGCAATATCTCATAGACTTACATGTACTTGGTCTTGAGCCAGTGGCAGTTTGGGGGATGCTACAGACCCTTTGAGAAGTGAAGACTCACAGGAGGAAAACAGGCACTAAGGAGGCACTGAGGTTGGTTAGCAGGAGCCTTTCTGACTGCCAAGCCCTCTCTACCAGGATGGGCTGTCCCACAAATGTGACCCAAAATAAACCTTTCCTCCCTTGCTGTTAAGGGAGGCTGTTAAGTCCTGGCTCCAAGAAAGGAACGTGACATGCTCCACCCTTTGAGGATATTTAAGAGAAGCTGTCCCACCCCAAGAATTACCTGACAGGTCCATATGGAGTTTGAACAAGGCAAGAAGTATGAGAAAATGCCCGGCTTTTCTTCCTAAGCATCGCTCAATACATGTTTGCAAATGTCAAAGGCCCCAGAGCTGGATGGCTTGGCAGAGTTTTATCTAGAAAACCAACGGCGGAGTGAAGATGCACACAGAGTAAACAGACCCCTGAGCTTCACTTTGCGAGGATTGGCCTGTCCTATCTCCTCTAATCAAACTACCTTTCAAATTTCCTCACTGGAGTTTCTATGTCTCCAGCTTCAAGGTGCCCATAGGCGTGAAGTAGCAAGGTTCTGCCAGAGTGTCTCACCATCTCCAATACACATTCAGAGAGGAGCCTGCTGTCTCCTGAGAATTCGCCTTTCTACTGAAAGTTGCCCATGGGAAAGGGCCTGTAACTAACACACATTTCTCACTTTTTCTGCTTAACAAAAGCTTGGTACTGGACATGAAATCTGTATGCCTTACATGCACAAAGCCTTAGATTTGATCTCTAGAAGTGCATAAAACTGGGTGTGGTGGCTCATGCCTGTAATCCCAGCACTTGGGAGGTGGAGGCTTAAGGATTGAGAGATCAGAGTCATCCTGAGCTACATACTAGGTTCAAGGCTAGCCTGGGCTGCATGTGACCCTGTTTTAGAAATAAACAACACCTCCAAATAAAACTAGGCTAATTAGAACATGATTATTATCAATTATAATGATTCTTTAATGTTGTATATTATATTAATTTAGTATGGTTATTTAATAAGTTAATTAGCATATGACTCTAAGAATCAGATACAGAGTTTAACTGGGTTATATATTATTAAACATTAGTTTATTGATTCTCTGGGAATTTCACATCATACTCCCTGATCACCCTCACTTCCCAGCCCTTCCATGTTCATCCCCCCAAACTCTTTTGACTTCCCCCCAACAAAAAGAAAAAAAACCCAAGTCCAATTGGTGTTATCTCTCTGCTCACTGGAGTGGTCAGACTTTCAGTGGCCTGTCCCATAAATAGAACAGAGCCCTTCCTGTCTCACACTCCCACCAGAAGCCAGCAACTGTGGAAAGCTACACTTCAGCAACCTTATCTCACTTTTTAAGACTTCTCTTTGGTGGCTTCCTGTTTAGCTTGTTACCTTTTTAGGGGTTTGGGGTTGGGTTGGGGTAGGAGCTGTCGCAGAAGCCTTCCATGCCCCTCTTTCTCTATTGTGCATCTGCAGTCATCGGTATCACTGCCAACGTAGCATCCTTGCTCTTGACAGTCAGTGGGAGCATGGACCATGGGCTGTCACATGATGTCCGGCAACCCTGAGCTGCAGGAGGATCACAGACCCGGACAAGGTCCTTGGAGGCTGCAAGGACTTCGGACATCAACACGGTCTCAGGTGGCAGCACAGGATACTCAGATCAGCAAGATGGCAGCATGGTCCCTGATGGCAGCATGCCCCTGATGGCAGCATGCCCCCCCCCCCCATGGCAGCATGGCCCATAGGCACCAACACAACTTCAGGCTGCAGCACAGATCAAGGACATCTGCATGACCTCTGGTGGTGACATGGCCTGGACCTAAATAAACACAGACTCCAGCTGATCCCACTGGGCAACTGACAAGCTCCTGTCAACCTCAGCCTTCTCCCAAGCCCGTTGCTACCATCTAGTCTCCAGTCCTGCCTCTCTACAGCACACACACAGCCCTGCTCTTCCATATTTCCCACCTTTCCATCACACATTCATTCTGTTCTTCTTAATGGTGCCTGGGCCACTTCGGAGGAGTCCTGCCTCCCATGCCCCTCCCTGCTTCCCATATGAAGGAAGGGCGGGATCAGGGTCTGCCCAGAAGGCTTCTAAGTGTTCTTGGATGCTAATTATTTCTTCATTATGTGCTTTGCAACTATTTTCCCATGGAGCTTATCTTTTTATTTTCTTAACAAGTCTTTCAATAGAGCAGAAGTTTCACCTTCTTAAAGAGTCAGTTTAGATTTTTTTTTCTGTTGTAGATTATGACTTTAGATTTAAATTTTTTAATTCAGTACATGAATATAGATTTCTCCCTATGTTATCAACTAGCTTTATACTTTCATATTGCATTTATGTCTATCTCATTGAGTTGCCTTTTCAAACACTGTATTAGGCTGTTTAGAATCTTTATACTAATACTGATTATTATTGTCATTATTCTTATTTGGCCTGTGAATGCTCAGCTTCTTCCGCAACACTTGTTATTTATTTACTCTGTTGCCTCTTCTCCTTTGTCAGAGAAACAGTGGCAAAGCTTGCACAGCTGTTTCTGGGGTCCCTACTCTCCTGGCTGCTTTGACTGTTCTTTCATGAGTATCACACTCTTTACTAGTTTAGTTTTATAGTAGGATCTGGAGTCCAGATGTGTCTTTCTTCTAACTTTTTTTCAACATTTAATATTATATGGACTATGTTGTCTTTTCCATATATATATATATATATATATATATATATATATATATATATATATATATCAAAATCCACAAAATAACTTGCTGTAGCTTTGTTTGGGATCTCACTGAACCTACCCATTAAACTGAAATGCATCAGTAGTTTGATGACAGATTTATTCACAAATGTGGGCTGTCTCTCTAGTTACTTAGCTCTTTAGTTGTCTGAGTTTTTCTATAGTTTTGTTCAGATAGATCTTGCATATATGTTGCTAGACCCACTCACAGTTTTGTTTATTTTTTCCTTTTATGTGTACACACACACACACACACATACACACACGGCATTGTTTCTCATTTTAAATGTCTATTGTTTGTTAGGGCCAATTAAGAAAGCAATTGTGCCAGGCGTGGTGGTGCATGCCTTTAATCCCAGCACTCGGGAGGCAGAGACAGGTGGATTGCCATGAGTTCAAGGCCAGCCTGGTCTACAAAGAGTCCAGGACAGCCAAGGCTAACACAGAGAAACCTTGTCTTGAAAAACAGACAAACAAACAAACAAATGAACAAAAAAAAAAAAAAAGAAAGAAAGAAAGAAAGAAAGAAAGAAAGAAAGCAATTGCATTCTCTATGTCAGATACAGATGTAAAGGTTTAGGTTCATTATTGGGAAAAGCTAAATTGGAGGATATAGGTAGAATCATGACTCTAATATGATATAATGGGTTGACAAAGTTCAGCAGTTATGTGCATTTTGTGGACTGTTTCGGAGACATTACTACAGGGTGAAAATCAGGGTGTGTCCTGAGATGAAAGAGGAGCAGAGCTGCCATCAGATCGACTGTTCCTCTCACGGACCGGAGCAAGGGCTGAGCATGTGGGAGCACTGCTGAGCAGGAGTTGTACAGGGAAACCCAAGAGGAAGCAAGAGGAATCCCCCCAACATTCTACACCAATCACTGCAATTCACAGAGACTTCAAAATTTCAAACGGGAAGGGCTTGAGATATGGCTCAGTGGTTAACCGCACTGGCTGTTCTTCCAGAAGACCCAGGTTCAAGTCCCAGCAACCACATGGAGATTCACTGCCATCTGTGAGTTCTTTGCTAGTATCTGACACCCCCTTCTCGCTTCTACAGACACCAAGCACACTTGATATACAGAAAAACATGTAGACACACACACACACTCACAAGTTAAAAGTACCCTCTAAAAGTAATTTGCTATGTGTGTATCTGTGTATCACACAGATCATGGGTTTTAAACCTCTATAAAATCAGGCTTGGTCATGGGGTCTGGAGAGATGGCTCAGCAGTTAAGAGCATTAGATAGTCTTGGTTTCCAGCATCCATGTCAGGCTGCTCACAGCCACCTATAACTACAGGTCCACATGGCCCAGTATCTGTGGCTTCCACGGGGATCTGGATGTACATGCACACATGCATGCACACATGCACATGTGCACACACAAACACACACATACACACACTTTAAAATAAATATAAAAGAAATCAGTCCTATTAAGATATTGTCTCTTCCTGTATGGCGCACCACTGAAAATTATGGGTTTTGTTAATTAACTATTTAATAATGCACTTCAAGTTATTAAGTGTGGAAAATACAAAGACGATAAAAGTCATATTAAAACTTTTATATCACTACTCAGACTTCAATATTCTCCCCTACCTGTGTGTGTACCAGTTTTTCTCATATAGTTTTAAATTTTATATATCTTGACATCGTTCTCTATTATGTAAATAGACTTTATAAGATTGCTTTACTATCTGGCTCTTCATCACAGGTAAACATGTATTTGTTAAATCAGTCCTTTATTGGACTGTTGGGTTGTTTATGAGATCTTCTTTGTCATAAACAGCGCTGTAATGAACATTTATAGGTGTAAATCTGTACACAGTTATTTCACCAATTCCTGAAGTTGTAACAAATGAGCTGCCTCCATCACGGTGTGCCGGCACCTATTCTTTTTTTTTTTTTTTTTTTTTTTTACATTTGAGTCACATTGGCAAAAAAGTGTACTCACTGTTTTGTAGATTCTCCCAGCTTCTCAGTTGGCCACCTGTGGAAATTGTCTGGGTCCACATGAGTCATGTCATCATCACAAGCACGGGATCTACTGAGAATTTGCTGCGGGAATCCTTGAATTAACACAGGGAGTCACTGAGGCACAGGACTGGGTGTCAAGAGCACACATGGCTGTGCTTTTCTTCGAGTCTCTGAACTTTTCTGAGAAACTGAGCTGGTTACCTTTGGAGGAAATACTTATATAGGGAGAAATTCCTTAAGCTCTGAAAAACCATTTTACCTAGATCCTGACAGATAGCAAAATCTGTGGTGTGATAACCAGCATCTGACAGGAAGGAACGTACCCTGAAGAAGAGGCTCATATCACGCACAGATCTCTAATTTCAGGAAGCAGGCGTCTGTATGAGATGTGTATCTGCCTCTGCCTTCCACAAAGTCAGCTCTGAGAGGTCTGGCCTTACAGCCAGCATGACTGAAGCGCAGCTCCCAACCAATCTGTGTTAAACTTTGTTCCCATAAAAAGCGGGGACACCTTCCTTGTCTGCAATTGATTTCTGAGGGGAAAAATAAGGTAAATAAGCTATCCTTCAATATACAGACATTTTAATGGTTAAAAATGTGTCTAAAGAATCCATATTTTTCAATTTATATATATACATATCCATCAATATGTTGGGAATGCTTAAGGAGAATATTTATAATATACAATATCTATTTAGGACCTTCTGTTACAGAGTTTAAAGGATAATATTGCTAAAATCAAATATGCACCCAATCCTTCTATACCACTATATGCTAGTTTACATTTAGAAAGATGTAGACCATAAAAGAAATAATGTCTGAAACACATTAAAGACTCTCAAAGAATGTATGTGAAATACTTATTAGTAGCATATTGAACACATTATCAGAGAAATCAAATCAAAATCATAATGAGACAAAAATAGATATGAATGCCTGAAATCTCAGCATTGAAGAGGCAGAGTGGGAAGACCGAAACTTGAGGCCAGCCTTGGCTGGCTACACAGCAACAGCCTATCTGAATAATATAACAATAAGAGACTGTTTCATATTTATAGCATGATTATAATTAAAAACATGAATAACTATTATCAAAGATATGGGGAAAATAGGGCCTATACAAATCATTGGTAATAATGTAATGTGGTCTGTGATGGCCAGCTTTCCTTGTCAACTTGACACAACCTAGAATCAGCCAGGGAAGAGAGTCTCATGTGGACTTGTCTGTGGGAAGTTGTCTTAGTTACAGTGCTTGATGTGGAAGGGCCCAGCCCACTGTGGGCAACACCATTCCTTAGGCAGCGGACTTGACCTGTATGATTAAAGAAATGGAGCTTAGCACAATCAAGCAGCATGCATGCATTTATTTTTCTTTACTCTTAACAGTGGATGTGATGTGACTAGCTGCTTCAAATTCCTGTCACCTTGATTTTCCCATAATAATGGGATAAAATAGTGGGATAAAAATAAGCATTTCTTCCACTAAGTTACTTTTTGTTGGGGTATTTTTATCATAGCAACAGAATTGAAACTAGTACAATATATAAAGTGGTTTGGGCAATTTAACAGTGCCTAGAAATGCTAGAGAGTCACCATAAGGCTCAGTAGCTCCGCTTCTAAGTATACACACAAGAGCACTTCAAGCATATGTCCACATAGAATGCACATATGGACTGTTCATGGAAGAGTGTTCATAAGAACTAGAAAATGGAAACAAGTCTAGTAATTATCAGCTGGTGAGTGGACAAACCTAATGCAGTATACCTCTAAAATTTTCTACTAGAAAGGGATGAAAGGGATGGAATGGGCTGGTGAGATGGCTCAGCAAGTAAAGGAGCTTGCCTCAAATGTTATGAGCTGAGTTCAATTCCTGCAGGCGACATATGATGAACATTGACTCCTGTGAGTTTTCCTCTGGCCTCCACACAGGTGTCTTGGCATGTACAAACACACACAGACACACAGACACACACACACATACACACAAACACACAGACACACACACACACACACACAGACACACACACACACACACACACACACACATACACACACACACCGCTGTCAAAAGCTTTTTCTTTAAAACAAAAGGTCAATAATACGTTAGTAATTTTTCCTAAAGACTTGGATAATTCAGTCTTATAGTGTATTTTGTGTTTCCTTTAATGAGTGGAAGATTACTTTTGTTTCAAAGACTTCCATTTTCTACATTGTACATGCTTCATCTGGTATAGGGAAGATCAATTGTTCCAAGAGTTAAGTTCTTTCCCTCAGCTCCTTTAAGTAAATTCTACTAAGTAAACTGAGCGCCAGCACCTTCTCCTTACATCTCATCTCCAGGAAAAGTGCTGTGAGGTCGACGGGCAGGGTATAGTTGCAGTTGAGGAGATGGCAGTGATTTCCCACCTGTTGAGGACTGCTAGCTGGGAGACAAAGATGATACATTAACATCTATTTTCCAAAATTTTCTTGATATTATCTGTAACCTACAGATGTGTTAACTGCTCACGTGGGGATAAAGGAAAGGGCTTTAGTCAGAATAATTATAATCAAAACAAAAGCTTACAGTTTATATGTGCATACTGCTTTATGACACATAAAACATTTGATATGAACAATATGATGTAATTACTAATATAGAGTTTCTTTCATAGATCAGTTCTTAAGTGTTTAAAAGAAAACACTGCTTTCATAGTGTAAATGAAATTATATTGACATCTTATGTTGTACCTGCATTTGATCAAAGTGTTTAATATGCCTATATCTGTTTTAGTTCATGAAGAAATAACATTTGATTAGCTTTTTACCACGATATAAAAATATATATTATCAAAAATTGAAACTAGAAAAATACATGAATTCATTGAGGGTAAAATCATATCTGAGCCAGGCACGCACTAGCATGCCTTTAATCCCAGCCGTAGCAGAAGAGGCATGTGGTTGTTTATGAGTTCGAGGCCAACCTGGTCTATAGGATAAATTTAGGCCAATCAGGCTATATAGTAAAGCTTTTAAAACAATCTGATTTTAATAAAATGTTTGTTTTGTGTTCTGATATTAAATTGGCAGGCACAGTAACCATCTGGGATGTTATTTCCTCCCAAATGCATGAAATAATAAAGTCATTAGTTTAATTTTAGAGGTCTCCAGAAAGCTCCTCTAGCCCTCAGTTAGATTCAGAACCAGATGAGAGAGACAAAGGAAAGCCAGGAGAACGTGGCTCACTTTTGCAGCAACAGTGGGTTCTTAACATCCATGTCCACCTTCAGAGGCCTAAGGACCAGATCCCCAGTCCCTAGCACCACAGGAAGAAGGAAGGAAGAATGGATGAACAGAAGGAAAGGAGGATGGGTCAAGAGAAGACAGAAAGGAGGGAGGGAAGACAGAAAGGAGGGAGGGAAGGAAGGAAGGAAAGAAATAAGGAAGGAGGTGGGAGAAATAAGGAAGGAAGAGTGAACAGAGGAAAGGAAGGAAAGAAAGAATGAAGAAGGGAGAAAGAAGAAAAAGAAGGAAGGATGAAAGAAAAGAAGTAAGTGAAGGTAATTGTAATCTTGCAGGTGTCCAGGCAAGGGGCCGGACTGTGAAGAGGGGAGAATGAAAACTCCATTCAGATTGATTGACTTTGTCAACCTGGTTCAGCCCTGGGGAGTCTGATGTCAGGCAGTTCATAGTCAGCACATTCAGAGCAGTACATTTGAGGAAAAGTTTCCAGGGAACAAGCATTCTCTTTCCAGGTTTCCAGGTAACATTCATTTCAATCCCAGGTTCATAAGAAAGCCCAGGGTGTGACTCCACAGAAACTCTTTTGCAAAGTACATGTGGCCATGAAGGTGGGGTCTGTAGCTAAAAGGCCTTAGAATCTAGTGCACCTACCTAAGACAGCAGAAAGGTCAGCAGGCCATAAAGTACATGTGACACTGCCCCTAAGGATGGGTTCTGTTAACTGGGAGCTGAAGATAAAGGTTTAGTGAGGGAAAGTCTGGGATAGACACCTGGGGAATTCGAGGGAAGTCGGATTCTGTAGCAAGAGGTGGGTGAGGTAGACGGGTCATTAACAACACCCACCCCCAGCCTTCCAGGCAGAAGACAGGTAACCCGATCTTTGAAGAGAGGACCCTGTGTGTTTAACATTCCTGGTTTACCTAGAGCTCTGTGGGCTTAAGGACCTTTGTGCTCCCAACAAGAACGGAAAAACAAGAAAAAAGGAAAGAAGGAAAGAAGGAGGGAGAGAGGAAGGAGGGAGGGAGGGAGGGAGGGAGGGAGGGAGGCAGGGAGGGAGGGAGGGAGGGAGGAAGGAAGGGAGGGAGGATCAACAGGCTTAAATATTCAATACACGTCCACGGTCATGTGTGGGTCTGTGCTGCTGCTGAGAACCACGTCTGGGTCCATGGTCCTACTGCAGCTGCGGCTGTAGTTTTTGCCTATGCTGTCTCCAGAAACCACGTGGAAGCTCATGATCCATTCTCCCACAGACACTGACGAGCAAGAAGGTCACTTATCCTCTGATATACATGACTGCAAATGCACAGTTGAGAGGGAGGGACATGGAAGGCTTCTGTGACAACAGCTACCCCCCTAAAAAGGTAACAGCCTAGACAGGAAGCCAGCTAAGAGAACTCATTAAAAATGTGTGACGGGGTGCTGAAATGTAGCTCTCCACAACTGATGGTTTCCAGGGCTGGGGTGCAGGAGGGGTAGGACTGAGTTCTATTTAAGGATCAGGCCACTGAGAGTCTGACCCTGCTCCAATGAGTATATAGATAACACAAATTGGACTTTTCTTTGCTATTTTTTGAATTCCTATTTTTGTTTTTACTTTTGGCAGGGGGAGGTCACAAGAGTGGGGGACAAACATGGAAAGGCTGGGACGTTAGCTTGATCAGGGTGCATGATATGAAAATCAACAGAAAATCAATAAAAATATTATGCTAAAAATAAATATTCAAACATAAATATTGGATTAGCCTGAGTTTTAATAACTGTGTTGTTGCCTTGAATTGAAAAGAGACAACAATATGTGATATACTCTTTATAATAAATAAAGTGAACATTAGTTTTCTACAGATTGGCTCTTAAATTTGTTTTTTTTATTACTGGTATGAAAGCTACTGTATGGTTACTGAGATGCAAGCATTGGGTGTTGTAAATAATCTGTAAAGAGAAGCAATATATTCCTATAGAAGTTATCAGTAAAGGAAGAATTAGAAAAAACACGTTCTTCCCTTCTTTATTAATTTCCTTCTTTCCTATCTTCTCTTCCTTCTGTCCTCCTCAATCTCCAGCCAGCAGTAAATATAGATTTTTGTATCTTTTAGCAACACCCATGCATCTTAGCTTTTCTCTTCTCTCTCCATTTTCTCCCCATGTGTCACCTTTTACTCTCGTTTCTTCAAAAACAGCCTACTTGTGACAGCTTAGAATCTGCATCTTCATGTTGGAGAGTGTATTTTGAATTTGGGTGTTTGATGACCAACTTTACAGCTATAAATAGATGCCTCAAACATATGGGCAACCTAGAAGTAAATTAAGGGCTATTGTTTCTGCTGGATGTGTTCGTCTTCTAGTTCCTCCACCCAACAAAAAATATAATCTGGCATTTTACTATATTCCTTCCCCAAGATCAAGTCCAACCATATCTACAACACTGATGTATCTTAATTCGACTCAGATCTCCCAGTCTCTGCTGCGTGACATGGACTTTGAAGATATAGGACACGCATCCATCCCCCTCCATCCCACAGCCCCCCTGTAGTTCGAGTGAACACTGCAGTGGCTGTGATCCTACTAGGCTCTTCAAAAATGCTTCAGCAGATCTGAGACTGCTCTTAGGATGTTAATCAGAATCTGAAAAGTCTTAGTATGCATCACCTCCGGTTGCAGGACCTGTGTCACTTTGTGCCACTGACCTTTCAACTATTATGAGTCGGACACACCCTCTCAACTAGTCCATCTAAGCTGCCTCAGAGCTCAGAGGTTGGACACTTCCCTCAGAGTTTTCATCTTCCCTTTCCTGCCATCCTTTTACAGTATCCAGAGTTCTACACATTTAGACAATCTTACGCACAGTTTGCCCTTTGGGGGAAAACACTCTCATACCCTTCAACTCCACCCACCTACGTACCTTTTAGCAATGGAATGGATAGTTCATTTGCTTTACATCTGTCTTAATCATTACTACAGACCCAGGTGCAGAGCCTGACAGACATCAGTGTATAGTAAATTAAAAACATGCAACCAATGTGAGCCTCTTGTAGCTGCTATAACAGATTGCTTTACATTTGCTTGCTTAAGGCAATATAAAAAGATTCTGTCACATTTTTTTGAGAATTGAAGGTCAAAATTGGGGGTGCTAGCAAGACCTTCCTCCCTGTGTAGACTCTGCAGAGGTATTTCCTCATCTTTTCCAGCTTCTGGCCCTATGCACCCCTCGGCTTGAGAGGCGTAACCCCAAACTCATCTTTCTTTACATGGCTGCCAGCTATGTTCTCCCCTTTTAAATGCAGCAATGGCTGCATTTGTCAAAGTCAAGAATGATTTCATTTGGAGATCTTTAATGAATTATATGTGCAAATATTTGAGTTTTTTAAAAATTGTATTCTAAAGTTCTATGTACTCATGGATTGGGGGAGGGACGTTATCTTCTGCACTGTACAGCCATCCTACACCCCTTTTTCTTGCCTCCTGCCCCCTCACCAGCTGAAGTTCATTAGGAAAGCTGGCTTCATCATTAACGTTTATAGCAGAATCCTTCTCAGATGCTCAATTACAGCTTAATTCCCAAGATCAAAATAACACCTTAGGGGGGAGAGTCCTCAGTGATTATTCTTATTGAAGAAACAGGGAATATCTTTAGAAAATAGTTCTACTCTGGAGACGAGAGGGAACTAGTTAGCTTCCTGAGACGCTGAGCCTAAGTGTGAGCTACCGTGCCGTGACTTGCTTCCAAACTTGAATGTGGTGTTGACCTCAATTCTGTGTATCAATGTAATAACAGAAGTCTATAATTTTGGTAAATTTATAAATGTATCCATTTATTTTGTAATCGTATAGACAACTGTGAGCAATGACGCAGGTAGAAGCTCTCAGTTGGCCCAACAACAAACATTATCGCAGACAACTGTGATAGAACACTGTTGCATGGATCTTCTTATTCTGTGGATTCTAGAAATACTGAGGGTATCAAGTACACTGGGCCAACTCCATCTCCCCACTCTAACTACCAAGAGATATACTGTAATGATTTTCATGTCTCTAATGGTTATATTTTCCAGACTATTCCATGGCCTACAGTTCCCTTGCCCCTTACCATACACCCAACCATTGCCAGTCAGATAATAACCATGAGAGGAAGCTGTGGCCATTGTGGGTGACGCTACTGTCCAATTCCTCTCCCTCTTGTTGTTTTTGTGATGATATAAAAAAAAAACCAAGGCTTTGTAACATAATTTCAGCACATATTTTTTTAAATGTTAAATCCATTGCTCATGCCTTCCCAATGTTTACACATTCTAAGAATGCAGCAGGTCTCGGCCTGGCAGAGGGTAGTAGTGATGGATCTTGCCATCAAGAAGCTCTGGTTTCAGAGGGGAGACAGACATGTAAATAAATTATTACCATATAGAAGGAAAGTTTGGATAATAGAACTCTGTGTTTGGTTCATAAATAGTACCCCAAGTCCCTCAAAACAATAATAAAATGCAGCATGCTGGACCTATTTGCACACTGAACAGGGATGGCTTCCAAGGTATCTGAGCAAGAGTTTTGAAGGGTAAATGGGGATTTTTCCAGACAAGCCATCTTGGTGGAGCATGTGGGAACAAGACAGAGGATGAAAAGATGTAGAGGAAGAAGAGGAAGAAAATGATGCTGGGCAAGCAAGCACGGGAGAAAGGATCAACAGGGCTTTTCTTGGGTAGTATTTGCAATTGCTAGGACTACATGTAAGTCTGGTGGCCAGAAATCCAACTCCAAAGCAAGTCAAGGCAGCTGTGAAGAGTTTCTATGTCATCAAAGGACATTAGACTGAGTCCAATGACATGGCTGTGTAAGTGATCCCCCCCAAAACTCTCTGTGCTAAAAGCCTTGCTTGCCAACTTGTGTCATGTTTTGGGGGGTTGTGCAATTATTGGGACAATAGTCTGGTAGGAGGAAGTTAAGACACTGTGGGTATGTTGACAAAGAGAACCATGGAAGCTTGATTTCTTCCTCCTGTCTTTCACTTTGCAGCCATGAGGTGACTGGTTTTGCTCAGACACAGCTCACATCATAATAAATAACAAGGCTGTGTAATATAGGTCCAGTGCTGTGGTGTTAGCAATGGACTAAAGCTGTGAGCCAAAGTAACCCTTTTCTCTCTGTAAATCGATTGTCTTGAGTATTTGTTTACAGTAATGAAACCTAATGCTTAAAACCAGGGAGGATTTATTGAACAGACTTAGCTTCTTGTGAGCGTTGTTGGTAGTGGTGATTGAAGATACATGGTTAAAGGCTGTATCTACTTATTAATCTTATTCCTGGACTATTGATATAATATTAGATAGGTTCCCAGTAACACAAAGAGTAGCTTATTATATTCCTTCACATCAAAGAGAGCTTATGCTAAACTCAAAGCATAATAAAAGACTTCATAGCCACACAGAAAAGTGATATAACCTTAAGTATGTCTCAGTAAAAAAAAAGTGAAGAAGGGCTTAACAGATTGTAAAGCTACTGTTTTGTTCCACTCTTTGATTTTCTATTGAATTTCTAATGATTTATAAAAACTATGCAATGAACACAAGAAGTTTAATGGAAGTTAAAATAATACATATTGATGGCATTGGTATCAGTATTGTTTCTTATAGAAAACTCAAAGATCACATCTTTAATTTTTTTCAATGATTAACCAGATTCTTACCCAGCAAGTTGCATTCAAGTGTTCTCTCCAGATATCGTGCCAAAGAGAGATCACATGACTGACTGGAGATACCAGCCCAGGAAAAATTAGTGAGTATATACACTGCTTTGTCTGTCATACACTACTCTGGAACTCACAGGGGACTCTAACATGCATTGTTTAAACAGGGGCCAGATGCATAGACATTGCCACATAAACCAACTGCTTATCAAAGAAGTTTAGCTCTTGTTCTGGACATTAAGAACTGCTGGAAAACAGAACTTCATTTCCCTGAGTTCAACCTTTAAAACAGCCTGATTGGTGTGGTCTTCCCCTCTCCAGCCACCTCCCCAGGGTCTGAAGCTGGCCTGTAAGAACAGCCATACCTCCCACCTCCAGTTTCCTGTCCTGTGCACCTGGCTTGTGAACAACGGGTCTAGCGAATCGCCTACAGTAGGGACTCTAACAGGACACGTGGATACATATAATTAACTCATTCTTTCATTTCATTGATTTACTGTCAATGGCTGGAACTAGATTTACATGGGGTGGGGCGGGGGTACAGAATGAGTTTTAAGAAATTCTGTAGATGTAGCAGGAATCGTGGAATGCGAACTTGGGATGGGTACATTTCATGGTATGAAAACTAGGGTTCAGCAAAGCTGTTGAAGAAAGAAGACGAGAGAGGGAGCAAAGAGTAGAAGAGAGAGGTGTGACTCTAGTCAACAAATGTCATGGATATAGTACACAACCACGCAACTTTACTACCTTATAAGCCAACTGGGGCTGCAGCGGGTATATACATCCAGTGAGAGGTAAGAGGCCCTCCACGCATACCCATCCACACATGCATACTCATGCCTAGGCACATTTGTGCTCAAACAACCACTGAAGAGCATATGACCTTTAATTTTTGTAAAGAATTTATCTCTTCATCCATTTGTTTTGTAGGGTTGGATCTATACCTTTCCGCATGCCAGGGAGTTACTCTACCACTGAGTCACACCACCAGCCCTATACAGGATTTTAATTCTTTCATCTTTTTGTGCACACGCACATGCACGTTACAGCACACAGGTGGAGGCCCGGGACACCCTTGGATTCTGGTCCTCACCCTCTACCATGCGTGAAGCAGAGGACCTTACCCATGTCCTAGTCTTGTAGCCTAGGCTAGCTATCCTGTGAGCTTCCATGGAGTCTCCTGTCTCTTCTCTCATCTTGCTAGAGGAGGGCTGGGATTACAGCTCCGCCCTCTATGGCATCCAGCTGTAGGTTCGGACTATGCACCCAGGTTCTGGGAATCCGAGCTCAGGTACTAGTACTTGGCAAGCACTTTACACATGCAGCCATCTTCCCAGCACTGAACACATCTTTAAAGTAATACCTTTGGCATTTGGTTTTGAGAGTAAATGATATATGCTTCACTGTAAAATGTAGAAAGTATAGCAAGGCATTGAGAGAAAAGCAGTGGTCTTCACTGACAGACTACTATTGTTAGTGTCTAGGTGGTACATTTATTTATGCAAGACTAGACACAGGCAATCTGCAGTCTGTAGGCCAAGCGTTCAGCCGCTGTTTTGTGCAGCTACACAGATGAGAAAAGTTTATAGACATCTGAAGAGTTATTAATGACAAGTGAAGATGAACATGCAGAAGAAAACCTCGGCTGTCCCATGAATGCTGAAGGACTTCTTGTCTGGCCCTACACAGGAACTGCTTGCCAACCTGAATTTAGGATGGTTGTAGGCAAAGTTTTAAAAACAAAACCAAGGCCATCTTTAGTAGTCAACTTTTAACAAAACATATGTAATCATGCCCTCCTATGTTTCCTAAAGCCACATTTTTCTGAGCACATGGAATTCCTATATAAGGTTCGTGGGGAAGAACTTGGGGAGTCCCTTGCTGGTCCTGTTTATGTTATTGTTCATTCTTGTTTCAATAACTCAGAGTGGATTATTCTTTTCTAGGGAAAAAAACCAAAAACTCCTGAATGTGTAATTGCTGGGTGAAGGATGTCAAACACTTATAAACCTCTGTGTTCACACTCTCCTGGAAAGCTTCTACCAGTTTGTATTCTGAGGAAGTTCTTGAGAGTGCACATGCTCCAGGCGACCTCCAACCTGGTTTCCACAGCCACAGGCTCTACCTTGACAAGGCCCATACATGGCACTTGCTCATTTATTTGTAATCAAGTTGGCATTTTCTTCCCTAACTATCCTTATTCCTTAGTAAATTACTTTCAAAACAATTGGAAGAACTAAAAACAATTCTTGAATGTTTTCCTACCAAGTTGTAAAAATACTTTTGTCCCTTTGTATGATTCAAATCCTGTTGTATATATTGTAGACGTTTCTTTTTCTAAGTTTCTTGGTTTCTTTAACATCACACCTCATGATTGGATGTCGATTATTCATCTTTTATCTTATGGGATTTTGCTTTATTTAATGGTTAGAAAGGCCTAACAAAGCTGATGGCTTCATTCTAAAATTTAATTAATAAATGTATACACACACACACACACAATGGAAAAGACACTATTAAACAAATTCCACTCAAGTTACCATCATACTGACTCAAAACACCTTTAGAAGATAATACAAATATTTTTCCACAAATTTGAAAAGCGTCCATACATAAATATATTTCTCAACAACTCTCTTTTGTGTCATTCGTAGAGCTGTCAGAGAACAGTGCAACGATAGCTAAATTATCTGTGTGTGATCATTAAAAATATAAATTTGTCTTGATCAGCTGTAAACTTCCTCTGTGAATTTCCTTTGCCTTTAACATAAAAGCAGCACTGCTATTTTAACAACATTCAACTCACCAGGACTACCCGTCCATACAAATGTTTTATTCAGGCCCCTTAACATGGTCTTATTTTATGTGTAGGATAAGTCCTGTGTAGTTTTTAGCAAATTTATTTTTAGGTGTATGTGTTTATTGATGCTTTAAATCAATTTTCCTTTAAAAAAAAACTAATTACATGTATTTACTTTTCAAAGTGCTCCCTTGATTTGTCAGCTTTCATGAAGTTCTAACCATCTGTGGTTGGATTTTCTGAATTGTCTAATTGCCTGACATAACATTTTTATTATCTTTTCCCCTAGCTTGTCTGCCTTACCTCCTACATCCTGTAACTCCCCTGATATAGGGCAGCAATAGAGGCCATGGAGAGCTGTCTTGCCTTCGTTCCAGACCCGTAGAACCACCTCAAGGAAGATCAGCTACCGTTTGTTCCTACATTCTGTCCAGTATAAATTATTTAATATTACCATCAAAACAGTTCTTTGGGATGGGTTCAATTCTTGTCTTCACCTCCTAGGAGAATGAACTGGTTTGAGAAATTAGCCTGCTTAAGATTCAAAAGACTTCTCACTAGCTCCTCTGGGAGCCAGCTCTGCCCTCATTATGTGGGGGTGGCAGGCGAGGGATGGGTGGGCAGCCGAGGCTGCCAGACTCTTGTTCAGCTTGTGGGTCAGCAGTGCGGCACTGGGCAGCTTCACTTTATCAGCAAGAGCAATGGACTTACTTTGTCTCCTCTATGGCTCAAAATTCATTTTCCTTTTTCATCAGTAACAGAACCATTTGTGTTGTCATTTCTGCCCTGGCTTCTTTTGAGTCTTCCTCTTGGGGAATCAAAAGCAAAATTCTATTTGTGTAATAAAGAAACTGTTGTATGAGAAATATCCTATTGTACGACCGCTCCTCCAGAGCCTACACCCAGAGCTGACAAATTCCCATGATGCTTTGCTTAGTGTGGTAAACACAGACGCCTTAATTCAACTCATTTCTCATCCATTTTCCCAAAATTGTCCACAGTGCAGCAACAGCAAGTCACTGGTGTGCTCTGTTCCTCTGGGGAGGACTTGGAGTTTGCATGCCATGTGCCTTTTTCGGAGAGAGCACTTCCTGTCAGCACTACGGGCTGCAGCGATTGCCAGAGAGTGTGCAGAGAGAAGCTGTGTTTATTGTTTCAGTTCTCAGTTACCTGTGGCTCCTCAGCTAACGGTGGACTTCCTGCTCGCCCCCCTGCTCCGTGCTGGGATTTTTTTCCTCCTGGCTTGAACTTGTACGGGCCTTGAGTACGCTGCCACAACCGCTGTGAGTTTGTGTGTTAAAGTGCCCTGCCATGTCCGGAATACACTGTTCGCTTGTAGTTACCCACCACTTCCGGCTCTCTCTTCCTGCTTCCTATTCCTGGATGATCTCTGAGCCTTGGGAGGAGGGATGAGATAGAGTGTCCGGCAGAGCTGAGCAGTCCAGCTTCCCACAGTCGGGTATCCTCTGGCCTTCAGTCTCTGTGCTAACGACTTTCTATATCTACTACAACAGACACTTCTCTGGTCACAGGTTCTTGGCCCTGACGTGTGAGGTAGTTTGGATGAATTTATCTTCTTAGATGACATTTAGAGAGGAGCAAAATATCAACTTTGCCTCACAATGAATGAAATAAAGATTTTTAGATATCTGATGTGAGAATGCTTAACTCACTCTGTTGCCTTTCATGCCTTTTCACATCAGCAAAGAGCTGCATACAAATGATGCAGGTATGTCGCCCTTGCAAGTGTTTGGGATTATGGATGGGAGGTAGCTCTATAGGAATTATTAGAAGCAGATGGCATATGACTGGGGAAGGGTATGGGATACCTGCCCCAATATGGGAGGTAGTTTAGGGGATTAATATCTGCCCTGCCTCAGCTTAACTAAGGATATTTTAAAATATAACAGGTGTCTGTGTTTCATTGATTGCTAGTGGGTTAGAAAATACTGCCATAATAATAATTATAGGCCTGATAGTAAACACACACACACACACACACACACACACACACACACACACACACAAATAAAAAAAACCATGGCTCTAAATCCCACATGCATTTCTCAAATGCTTTTTTCAAACACAAGTAATTATTTGGTAAGAAATTCAAACTACACTGTCCGCAGTCTACTGAACAGTATCCTACTTTTTGCTCTTTTCTGTAAATAGGAGAACTAATTTACCCATGAATTAATTTAAAAATATTTTCTAATGTTTACTATGTGCCAGACTTTATGAAGATGTCTACAAATAGAGTAAATAAATACAAATCCAGTTTCTTTCCTTGAGGAGTAAGGAGAACTGTGTACTTAAACTCATTAACTAGCGTTCTATAACATGTTCTGTAAATACAGCTACTAGAGGCAATTTAAACAGTAAAACATCATTTTCAAGTTATGAATAAAAAAGGCTAGTCAAGAATTGAGAGTGGTGGAGCCTGCCTGCCATCTCAGCATGTGGGAGGTTGAGGCAGGAGACTCATGAATCTGATGTGACAGGGGCTATGTAGTGAAACTCTGTTTCAAATGGTAACAACCAAAAGCAGTGGAGGGAGAGTCATCACTGAGAACTGTTTCTCCTGAACAAACAGAGGATCTGCTTCATGGAACAATTAGTCTTAGTTTGCTGTCTCTGGATTACCCTGATATAGTTGAAATGCCTAAATATTTATACCCTTTTATGTGAAAATTTGGGGGAGTGGCAAGGTTTTAGAAAACGTTTCAAAATTAATACAAATGGCTTATGTTTATTCAACAATTGTTATCTGCAAGCCTCATAACCATCCTAGAAAGCTAGATTTTACACGAGGAAGTCTCTGACAAGAGATACTAACTTTCACAGGGAAGGGTAAAGTGCATAAACCAAGGTCTGCCCACTATTCACGGCCAAATGGATCACCTTTTATTTCACATAGAAACTCCCATCTGCCTTTCTATACTTATGAGAAATAAGGACAATAATTCTAATAAAAGAGATGAAGTCCACAGGGCATTGGGTTTAGTTAAACTGGAGGGCCCTTTAAATTGTGGCAACTATAAAAAATAATTAAGCTTATGCCACCATAAGTCCCTGAAGTTGTTCATGTTTTATTGACATTAATTTCCACCCCCTCCAAAACAAGATCATGTCTGTGTAGCCCATCTCTATTCATTGTAGATTTTATTTCTTTATGTGTATATGCGTGTCTATGCACACGCATGCCGTGCATATGTAGGTGTCTGGGAGCGGGTTGTGGCTGCTGGGAAACAACTTCAAACAACTTCAGGCCCTCTGGAAGAACAGTGTTCTTAAGCACTGAGCCATCTCACTGCCCCCTGTCATCACGTTTCTGCTGGACCCCTTATTTCATGCCATGCTTCTGAGCTCTGTGTCTTCTGACGTGCCATTTCCGAAGAACACGATGCATTACATAGAAGAGTAAGCAATGAGACCGTGTCCTTTAAAATCTAGAGCGAAGGGGACAATCTCAAAGCTTTCCTGGCAGCGTTGACTTGTTATGCCAGTTGTCTGTCTTCCCCACAGCAAGAGGTGAATCTATGTGTTCGGAGAAGCCAGGCAGTCCATAGGTGAGGCCCATGGTCACGTAATGTCACGGACATGTTAGTCATCAGCACAGGGGAGCCCCGTGTTCACTAGGCACATGGCCGGAGCCTGCATGCTGGGCAGAGCCACTTCCCCCTAGTCAATAGACTCTTTGGACCCCTGCTTTAAAATGAGGCCATTTTTTTTAAAAAGTAGCTGGTTCAGAGGGAGAAATCTAATGAAAAGCTTCAGTGCTCCGAAACAGATTGTTTCTTATAATACCCCAAACAGGGCCCAGGATGCATTCTGAGTTCTACTGTTAGATCTGAAAATGAGCCTGGGTGGTAGGCCTATTTATAAAGCAGAGCTTTTGATAAAAATGTGTCTCACAGCACATCTGGTTTGATTTAGCAAAGTCTACAGAACTGGTGTCTTTGGCTTAGAAGCTTCATCTCTGGGGGTTTGGGTATACTGAATTATCCATGAATATCATTTAGACATGAATAATACAATGTGCTTGCCTTTATTAGCTCCCTAAAGCAGTAGTCATGAGTGCTTATTTCTGATGTGTCATGTTGCTTTTCTGATGAGTCATGTTACATTTCATTCTGCTTGGCAGGAGAGAGACATGTAGTTTTGCTAAAATGAGTTACAGCCGGACGTTGACACAACTCATAAGTAAAGTACCTAGTCAGAAGAATCACCTGATCAATAGGTCTAAAATATCAAAGAGCCACTACGGAAGGTACAGACGCTGTAGAGGAGCAAGCATCTTCATACGATGCACTCTCTGTCCTGTCACTCCACAGAGCGGAAGAGGAGCAGCAAGCTTCCAGCTCTTCCTACTCTCTTTCAACGTGTCAAGCTGCATTAGAAGCAAAAAAACCCTGATTTCCCCCAAATGCTAAGTAGCATATCATGCTGAAAGGAACCTGGCTTCGAGACACACAACCCAGGTTCAGGCTCTCTATGAGCTATTTGTTACGTCTATGACTTCAGAGGAGTTAGTGGAGTTCTATCAGAATCTCATATGTATAAGTGTGGGATGGCTGAGCACGCTGGAAGAATAAACAGTACAAAATGCCTACAATAGGTCCAAACCAGTGGCATGGCCTTCTATCCAAGCTACTTGGGAAGCCGAAGCTGGGGATTCACAAATTAAAACCCATCCTGGACAACTTAGTGAGACCCGATTTTAAATTAAAAAGTAAAATGGGGAAAGGGGATCAAGAGTTGTGCTCGACTGTTTATCTTGCACACACTGAGGCCTTGAGGCCAACAGCAACAACAACAACAACAACAACAACAACAGCAGCAGCAGCAGCAGCAGCAGCAGCAGCAACAGCAACAAGCCTAGCACGACATCCGTGGAGTCATTAAATAATTGGGGCTTTGCTTGGCTGGTTTATTTTACCCTGGGACAGATTTATACGCAGGACCCAGACTCTGTGCCTTGCAGTTATTCAATTCAATTAATTTCTCACTTCAAAATGTCAGTCATGAGACTGTGTGGACCAGTGGCACCAGCCGTACGTAGACAATAAGTCCGTGAGTCTGAATCGACAACTGCAGACGACCAAGAACAAGTCATGTGCTCCCCCAAATCCTGTTTTCTCTCCTATGTGTGGGAATTGGAGACCATCTCTAACTTCCTTCTAACTCTGATGGTGGGTTCTTGCCAGTGTAGGGAATCTTTTAGACATATTGAGAAGAAAGACCAGTGAGTCCTGTACAGACACCCATAGTGATGTCTAGTTGATATTTGTAACTAAAAGCTTGGCACGAATGACTAGAAACTGTGTGAGTTAGAACAGATGACAAGGCCTTAATTATTTTCTCTTGTAAGCAGCAGCCGTAAATAGTTGCTAAGTATCAGTAGCATTCAATGTTGAGATTTTTATGACTGGAATATTTTATATGTAAACCACAGTGTTCATCCTTTAAGGCCAATACTTTCACAAGGAGGGCACTAATTCCCATTGGATGAAGACACTGTCTTCTAGAGAAACCACATTTTTGAAGACATCAGCTCTCCGCAGCACTCAGGGAGCGCTGCACTATTTTAAAGCTGTGTGGGTGGTAGATGGAGGGAAATGCTAGAGGACCTATCTCAGTTTCGACTTCTGGAGACAGGATGACTTGCGTGTTGGCGATGCTGTGCTTAGCAGAGCTCTGAAAGCCTGCTTCTTCCTGTAAAATGAGGCACCATCAGGGATCCACTTCATGAATTTGCCAGAAGAAGTAAATGTGATATTACTTTGTGCAGAATAGGTTCTCAATATGAGTATGCTGTTATTAGTGGTAATAGCATGCTACCAGAGAGTACACGGGATTTTTTAGAAATCAAGTTTGCTGAATCCAGGAGGCTAAATAAGGTATATGTAATCATTAATCATAGAATAGTCTTTTGGTAGCACCAAAGAAGCAATTTGCTCTTTGAAAACATTCTGTATGCAGTCTACAACCAAGGATAGTCTTGATGTAATATAAGTACCAACATTTTTCTCCCCTGAGAAGTCATAAATTAGAAACGGACAGAAGGGGAACACTTTAAATGCTAGATGGACAAAGAACACGCTCAAACATTTTGGGGTCTTTTGCCTGATGGCAACACAAGAATGACCAGCAGCTAAGTGTTGGTCATCCCGCTGAAGCTTAGAATTGGGGGCTGGGCCAAATAATAATGAAGAAGTTACTTAGGGGAAAAGAAAGATTCTTTACCAATGTTTGTGTTAAAACCAAGGACTCAGACCCATTCCGAAAGGACACAGGAACTGAGGGGATGCTTCAGTATATGCAAGTGTGAAGAGCTGAGTCTATGTCTCTATCTCCTGTGTGAAAGGTGCGCTTACTTGTGTTACGTGTGCATAATTTCAGCATGTGAGAGTGGAGGCAGGAGGATCCTTGAGATCTTTTAAGCAGCCAGTAGACTCAGCCTGGTGAACTCTGGCTTCCGTGAGAAGCTTTGTCTCGAAAAGTAAGGTAGTGAGAAATTGAGGAGGAGACCCTACATCGATTACTGCCTTTCATATACATGTATACACATACATACACACACGCACACACATGCACGCTCGCACACACATGGGGGGCATGGGGGAGCAGATGTTTAAAAGATTATGAAAGAAATTTTTTGCTACAAACTATCTGGGCAGGTGTTCTTTTGTTTTGTTTCGCAATAAGTCCATCTGATCAAAAGTAATAGAAGAAAGGAAAAGGCTTATTTCAACTCATAGGTCAGCTGGGCGGGCGTGGTGGTGCATGCCTTTAATCCCAGCACTCGGGAGGCAGAGGCAGGCGGATCGCTGTGAGTTTGAGGCCAGCCTGGTCTACAAAGTGAGTCCAGGATGGCCAAGGCTACACAGAGAAACTCTGTCTCAAAAAAAAAAAAAACAAAAAAACAAAAAAACAAACAAACAAAAAAAACAAGAACAAAAAAACCCTCACAGGTCACAGTTCATCTCTGAGGGAAATCAGGGCAGGAACCCAAGCAGGAACGTGAAGCTGAAGCCAGGAAAGAATGTTGCTTGTTGCCTCAGACTCAAGCTTAGCTAGCTTCCTTATCTTGCCCAGGACAGTCTGCCTAAGAGGATGGTGCCACCCAGTTAGCTGTGCCCTGCTACATCCATTAACAGTCCCACACAGACCCGCTCACAGGCTTCTGGGACCTCACATGACACTCATAGCCTGTTTGGAAAAGTTCCAGCTTTAGAATCAAAAGGGAGAGTACATCTGTCTTCAGAATTCAAGACTGTGTTTGTAGGCGCTTGGCATCTTGCACAGCTACCTAAGATGTGTAACATCCATGTGGTAACTAGAGACAAAACTGACCTCATTCATACACAAACGTGTCTGGTGATAACTGAAGAAACTGCAGTTGAAACGACTCAAACTGAATTTGAGGATAAGAGAGTTGTTTCTTGAAGTGACTTTTTAAAACATAAATTACACAGCTCCCTTACAGGCTAATTTGTAGCATTCTTTTCTCCTGACTTTCCTTTCGGACTAGGCGTATATAAGAAATGTTTTTAGGAGCACCCAGAAGCATGTTATTGCTTCGTCCTATTTGGTTTGACTATTTGGAGAACACAGTGTACTTCTCCCTCTGTCTCCTCTGGGCATAATGAAGCTCTGGAGCTACAGAGGCACCAATATTTCTGCTCTATCAGAGGGAAGTAAAACTTTCCCATCTGCCTATTCGGTGACACTGTCCTTTGAGAACACCAAACACTAATTTTCACCAAGTGCCACACAGTCAGTCCTCCGATATTTAATGTGGACATGGGCAAACTGATGTTTACTATTAAAGTACATGTTTGAGGCATGGACAGGGCCGGGGTGGGGTGGGGACTCAGCTGGTAAAGTATAAGGGCCTGAGTTCAAGTCCCCAGAACACATATAAAAATGTTGGGTGTGGTGGCATGCACTTGTAATTCTATCCCTGGAGTGGCAGAGGCAGGCTGACTCTTGGGCCTTCTGGGCCTCCTGGGCCTCCTGGGCCATCCAGTCAAGCCTAACTGATCAGCTCTAGTCCGATTGGAAACTCTCTCAAAGGAAGTGGATTGTATTCCTGAGGGGATAGCCTAGATTGTCCGCTGGCCTCCCCACACACATGTACATGTGAAGATCACTTGTACACACACATGCACACATGCAGATATGCTTGCACACACACATACACCAATACACACATGAACAGCAATACACAAGCATGTGTTTAAATAAACAAAGACATTCATACACAGATAGGTAAATAAATTGTGTTTTGAGCTTTGACATTATACGTCTGTTTGAGATAGAATTCCCTGTGTCCCTGAGACAGATTTCTAAATGTCTTTAAACTTAGAATTCTGCTTCTGCCTACCAAATGCCGAGATTTAACCCCACCACATCTGGAACAGGCAGTGTCTTTCGTAAATTCTACTTCCACATGAACATCCTATCTTTTTGGTTTTACAAGCTTTTCCATTTATCGATAAAACATAGGAACTTTCAAATCCTTAGTCTCCATGTGTTCACATTACCTCTGATTTATCACAGGAGTTACTCCCCCAAAACATTACTCATAGCTAGACTGAGAGAGAATTTGGGAAGTGTGGCAATGTGGTTTACATAAGTATTCCACAGTACAAGTCTCCTGGGGATCCTAAGGGATTTGCCTTTGTGGGGCTTGAAACAAAAGAGCAAACAGCAAAAGCCATTGAGGTACCTGTATCTGTGGGACTGGAAGCCAGATCGAGAGAGAGAGAAGCCTCAGTGAGGAGGAAGACTGTCTCCTCCGACCCCAGGCCCCGCAGGCCAAAGAGAAGGGCCTGGAAGGATGGCCTTAGTGAGACAGCTTCTCAGGGCTCCAAGGAGAGCAGAGGTACCTCGTTAGTGGGGTCAGACAGGCAAACACTGGGCTGTTTCACACTCACGACTGTCTTAAGGAAACCTTCTTTTCTAGACTTAGAATTCTGCTCTATGGAAGACGAGAAGGGAACTGGAGACAGAAAAGGTGGTTTTTCTCTTAAAAGTGAAAAGGAAGCATAAGGAAAAAAAAGTATGAGGAGAGAAGTAAAATGGGAGGAGAGGCTATCCACTGAGAGTGCTGGCCAAATAAGCACCCGGTCAGGGTGGTCACTGACACAAGCCAGAGCTCTCGTCTTTACGGAGAGTGCGTTTGCGCTTACTAGACACGTTTCTTCGCATTTGGCCCCTGGGGTTTGTAGAGTTTACCTTTTTCTTTTGTGAGATGATTCTGAGGCTTCCTGAGGCCAAATGCTCTAAACCGGAGCGCATTGTCTTCCTGACAAGATGCTAGAGTGGAAAAAAGTAATTGTTAAACTATTCCGTGGTGTCTTCTTAAAGGGTTTATAGCTCCCACAGCTGTCGAGCGTTAGTGGCTCTCCCCCCACCCACGTTCCCCCTCCCCACACATGTGTATTATTCTGTGCAGCTTCCACGAGAATCCTGGCTGTGGGTTTCTAAATGGCATTGTCAGAGTCACTGGTGGGGACCGCTGAGGATGCACTGCGAGGCGTGCTTGGGAGAGGGTATGCTTCGGAGGAATGCAAGCGCGTGGTTTCCTGCTACGGCTTCAAATCAAAGCTGCAGATATGTGGGTTATAGGTCTTGTGTTTCGTCGGTATTAGTTATTAAAGTCCATATCTGTTGATAGAGTCGGAGAAGAGTTCGGAGCGGGCAGTGGGGCAGTTTGTGGTTTATTCTAAGCTCAAAACAGTAGACTGTGAATATGGGGGAAAAGGAACCTTACAAGATCAGATCAAAGACAGAGAAGAGATCAGAAGGGCAGGAGCCCTCATACCACCGTGTGGAATATTGGTTTGAATTCCAGGGCAAATGGGATTAACTGAGGACCCAGTGTGGTGGTGCACATCTTTGACACCGGATCTTGAGAGGCAAAGGCAGGCTGGTCTCTGTGACTTCGAGGCCAGAGCTACACAGTGAGGCGTTGTCTCCTAACAGACGGGAGAGGCATTTCCTGGAAGCTCTCAGGCGGGAGGATAAAAAACCCCACCCCCCCCCCCCCCCCCCCCCGGGTCTGGCAGGCTTTCTTAGTCAATAAGAACCTATAAGGTGCTAGTTAGGAAGGACAAGCATCTGGAGAAAAGAAGAAAACAGGACGGGGACTGAGGGGGCAGGTCGTTTGGTCATAAAACATGTGAGACCTCAAAGCTGAGGATGTGGGGAAAGGGAGAACGAGGGGGCACAGGGGCATGCCACTGTTTTCATTTCAAGTGCTGGCTACCATGTTCACGGAGCCACGGAACTGAGAAGTCAGCAGGGTAGGGTGGGGTGACGCGTGTATTCATCCTAGAATCTTAGTTTTGAAGACGTGGTTGGAAGGAGCTGAGATTTAGATTTGAAAATACAAGCTGAGTGGCATATGATCGCACACACTGCGGGGTGTTCTTGGCTCACATACCCTCTCCTCACTTGAATCCAATATTGTTTCTGTCTCTTTTTCTAGATAAGTCATTATGTAAGTGCTTTCAGCCGGCATAGAATAGCATACGCTGCTAACAGAGGTGCTGCGAAGTACTTTGAATGTCTTCAGACCACAGCAGCCGGGTAAAAAATGCCCACACGTGTCATTATGTGTCTGTGGTGCAGTACAGTACCTTTAAGTTAGGACAAAGCAGGCTTGCACACCTTCCCGGAGTAACTGTCTTCGTACCCTGACCTGTACTTTCTGGATTGGGTGTAGAATTGAGTTTTGAGTTAGACTCAAAATCCAGTTCAGTTCCTCACTGAGGCGAGGAAGTTAGGTCTCTTCAATGTCTTTCCTGGGTAAACTCATTTTACCCCTTTCTCCACTCATCTGTGTGTTGGCTCCGTGTCTACGTCCACTGACCCACCAATCTCCTCCTTCAGCGCTTTTCAAGCATTCTGTCAAACAAGCTCTCGCCCAGTGAAAAAAGAGGGTGAAGAAATTTGTCACTAATATTTGATATCTTTACATTGAAAATACATATCCTCTCAGGAGTATTGGAAGTGAATATGCTATTTCGTATCCTTCAAACGGTTTTCAACCTTTGCTGTGCCATATCTGCGCATGTGCATCCTTATGCCTCAAAAGAGCCTAATGAGTGATTTTATATCTACAAGATGGTGTTGGAGTTTGGTCTAGATGATGTATAGTGGTACTGATATATTTTTTATGCTTCGTGTACTAAATTTTTAAAAAGTTACACCTGCAGATTTTTATCTGTGTTCCATCAGCATAAACGCTCCGGGATCAGCACTTTCCAGATCTCCCATGAAAAGTGATGAGGTCTTGCAAGGGCTGAGGTCATATGATCTGTCTCAGAGCTGTCTTAAACGCCTGCCAGAAGCTAGGGCATAAAGCAAGTGCTATCTTGGCCACACTTTATTGAATTCCCTCTCCAGATGCTTCCCATATTTCACAGCAGAATTAGCAATAGCAATCACTGTGGAAGACCATAAATGGCCCCGACTCCTCTCTCAATCCCCAAGGCAGTTCACAGCTCCTAGGGGCTGAAGATGATGACAAACTCATCCTATCCACCTGACTGTGCAAAACATTCGTGTATTTGAGAGCTGTGGCATTCCAAAGGGGATGGAGGGAAGGTTACAAGGAGCACCATGGGAGTGCGGAGAGTTTGGCTTTGAAGACTAAGACTATCCCTTACTCAACATGCTGTATATCTTACGAGGCCTGAGAGGGCAGCCAATAACCCTCAGCCATGTTTTAGACACAGAGCCCCAAGCTGGACTTGTCACTTTCATTCCAAGCTCACATAACCTTCCTGCATACCTTTGCGTCCAAATCTATTTTAGCAGGCAATTTGCATAGCCAAACACTGCAACACAACCGTCTCTGGGCTGAGCCTGGGACTCTACGGTGTCATTTGAAATACAGTGACCAAGATTTGAGTTCTCACTTAAGGTTGCATTTTCTGCTCAGCAGTTCCATCAAAGTAACATTGATTCTTGCTGATATCCATATGCTCTCGGGCCTATGGAAAGTAGACTTCCAAGTTTTGCTGTCTGTGCAACTCTTAAGAGCATGTGGCTCTATTTTCTTTTCCTTTCTTTCTTTCTTTCTTTCTTTCTTTCTTTCTTTCTTTCTTTCTTTTTCTTTATTCACGTTACATCCCTATCATAGGCCCCTCTCTCCTCTCCTCCCAGTCCCACTCTCCCTTTCTCTTCCTCCTATCCCTTCTCCCCTACTTTCAGAAAAGGGGAGCACCACCCCACCCATCCTCTCTGGCACATCAAGTCACATGAGGACTGAACACATCCTCTTCTGCTGGGCAAGGCAGCCCCACTGGAGGGAAGTAATCGAAAAGCAGGCAACAGAGTCCATGTCAGAGAGAGCCTGGTTCCCCTTGCTAGGGGACCCACATGAAACATGAGATACCCATCAGCTACATCTATGTAGAGAGCCTAGGTCCAGTCCATGCATGGTCCTTGGTTGGTGCTTTGGTCTCCATATGCCCCCCTGACCCCCGGGCCCAGGTTAGTTGGCTCTATTGATCTGTGGCACTCCTGTCCCCTCTCTGTCCTTCAATCCTTACCCCCATTTTTCTACAAGGCTCCCTGCACTCTGCCTAACGTTTGACTGTGAGTCTCAGCATTTGTTTCAATCCATTGCTAGGTGGAGCCTCTCAGAGGACAAATGTATTAGGCTCCCTAAACCACACAAAGATTTAATCAAGAAAGAAAATTTTTCAGACCAATCTCCCTTATGAACATTGATGCAAAAATAAAACTCAATAAAATACTTGGAAACTGAATCCAAGAACACATAAAAACAGCATCCACCATGATCAAGTAGGCTTCATCCCAGGGATGCAGGGATGATTCAATATATGAAAATCCATCAGTGTGACCCACCATATAAATGAACAGAAAAAAAAAAACATGATGATCTCATTAGATGCTGAAAAAGCCTTTGACAAAATCCAACACCTCTTCATGATAAAAGTCTTGAAGAGATCAGGAATACAAGGCCCATACCTGAACATAATAAAGGCTATATACAGCAAGCTGATAGCCAGCATCAAATTAAATGGAGATAAACGTAAAGCAATTCCACTAAAATCAGGGACAAGATGAGGCTGTCCACTCCCTCCATACCTAATCAACATAGTACTTGAACTCTTAGCTAGTGCAATAAGACAACTAAAGGAGATACAAATTGGAAAGGAAGAAGTCAAAGTATCACTATTCACAGATGATATGGTAGTGCACATAAGTGGATCTATTTTCTTGGCATAGCAACTCATTAAATATATTGGCTGTCAGTAAATAAGTGTCAAAAATCACACCAGACCTTGATTTTCTTGTTCCAAGGCAAGGATGAAGTACCTGCTATAAGCTCAGGGCTCTGCAGTTTCCTTCACTATTAGCTGTCTATCTGATCACATGATCATCTGATTTTAATTTCTTTGTTAAACACGTTGACCTATGTGTTTTCTTAAATTATAAAGAAAACATGATCTTCTGCCCTTGAGTTTCTTGCCTGAAAATCAGTCTCTTTTCAGCTTGGGGAATCATCTTGAGAAATTCTCCAGCCTGTAAACTGTACGTTCAAATGTAAAATGTCCTCACAGGCTCATGTGTTTGAATACTTAGTCCTGAGATGGTGGGAAACTGGGAAAGTTGTGGAACCTTTAGAGGTAGAGCCTTGCCTGACCAAGTGAGCCGCTGGGGGTGGGCCCTGATGCTTTTTAGTCCTGTCCCACTTCCTGTTCATACTCTGCTTCCTGCTATGGACAGAGTATGACCCGCTGGTCCTCAGCTTATGCATTTCCACCATGATAGAATGTGTCCCCACAAACTGCAAGCCAGAACACATCTTTTCTCCTTTAAGTTACTTTTGTCAGGGTGTTTTTTCATAGCATCAGGAAAGAGACTAATATACTTTTATTAGGCAAAAAATGTACCTATGTCAATCTACATGGCCTTTTCACACTTCAGGACAAAAAGAAAAGACTTCACCTCTAAATCATGTAGATGTTTTATGCTCCCCTTTCTATATCCAGAGTTTGTATGACCTCTCCTTTCTTCCGTTCAACACCTACAAATGTATGCATATACAAGCGTGCATTTGTACATGCATTCAGACATCTGCTTACACGCATATTCGCACCAGATGAATGCTCTGTGTGTTACACTATTGTGCCCACTTGCTGTAGTTCTCTCCTTTGCAAATACCTTAAATGGTAAGAGGTGGGTCCCGGCTTCCTTCCTCACTCCCTCCTTTGGCTGTTCTTGTGTGGGTGTTAATGGGGACGGCTGGGGGTGGTGTGAGAGCCCTGTTATCATGCAAGCAATTGCTAACTGTGGACCTCTGACTTGGTAATTTGTTCTTTATGGACTTGCCTGCAGCCAATAAGCAAAATCAATAGTCTCTGCTGAAATGTAAGCAAGCACTGGCGTGTTATGTGACAGACGAAGATGCATGTGCTCTACCAGGGGTCATGGGGCCATATCAAATTTCTCTCTGACTTGGTTTCAAAAAGCCCAATCCATTTAGGGAACATTCGTCACTGGGAAATGTTGCAGTGGGGAGTAAGAAAGGCAGCCTCTCCTCGTCCTTCTTTTAACGATGTTTGTTTTCAACCGCCTGTTCAATAATGTCACTGGGAAGAAATTATGTGAGGAGAATAAAGTGCCTACAGTCTATTTATTTATTCATTCATTCATTTCTGTCGGATAACACTAGCTGTTGCTTGCTCATGTATATTAATACAGTTGTGGAACTCTGAGCATTTGCTCTCTCTATTCCCTCCCAAGAAGTAGGTGAGTCTCTCTCTCTCCTGCCATGGGATTGATTACCTGGCATTGAAGGCAGAGGGAAGGCAGATGAGCTAAAGGGGGGACATGCATATCTCCAAGATGTCATTATGCAATGGCATAAATCTTTTCCATAATTCGGCTTCTGATAAGATGCCAAGAACTTTAGCTATTCTTTTCTTTTCCCTCAAAACCGTCAGACACCAGACAATTTTGGAGAAGGATATAAAATAAAGGGCTAATGAGTGAGAGTGGATTCAAAAGAACTAAAATAAAATGGGCTTTTAATCTTTGATATTTTATCACTGCAGTTTCTCCATTTGGCTCCTCATAGTCTGATTGGTGTGAATGTTCAGCTCAGAAAATGGAAAGACAGTTTGAGCAGGATTCGGCGAGCTGGTGTTAAGTGGAAACAAGCCTGCGAACAAGGAATTTCCCTTTCTGTACTCAGGGGACTTGAGGTACCTGCAAAACTCCACCAGAGCATCCAGCCCTGACCAAGCAGGAGCATCAAGGGAGGCAGAATTAATCGGTGCCAGGTGACTGGACACTGCCAGGGTCTGCGAATGGTTCTGTGGGGCAGAGCCTGCTACCTTGATCTGAGGGGGAAATTGGATTTAGATACGTTCCCCATGCAATGCAGCCCGACTTTGATGGCCTCTCTTGTTCTTCACAGTGAATGTGATCTGGGCAGTGGGCGGCGTGTTTTACAGCTATAGCCCATCTGAAGTGTTTCAGTGCTGTCATTCCATGAGCAAATACATATTCTCTATTGAGAACCACTATAAAACTACAGTATCCTCAGCCAGGGCCATCTTAGTGAGACCGCCTCCCCCACCTCCCACCCCCTCATCCCCCACCCCTCATGGCTTAAAAATCTTTTCCAGATCCAACATCCTGTGGCATCATCGGCCGCAGCATTGCAGGCTGTCTTGTTGCCCAAACTCATTACGTTGAAAATTCCTACCTGCCACAAGAATATGTAAAATCTTATGTCCTACCTATTTCCTGTCATACTTAACAACACAGAATTATAGTGTGTGAAAGCAATTTGGGCAGAATCTTAGAATATATTGGAGCATAGACACTTCTTCAACTGCAATGTAAATTCTTCAGGAATAAGAATTGTGTCCTAATGGACACTGTATTCCTATATTTTGGCTAAATGTAGTTACATATGAGCAAAATACTATCTGAATTTGAGGCTGGTAATTGAATTTATCTATTAGTTATTTCTATATGTAATATGTGTGTATGAGAGATACATAAAGCTATGCATGTCAAAGTAACAGAATTTACCTTTGCATTTGAACGAACTGCCCCACTTCCATGAGCTTTTAAATCATGAGTATATTATACTCGTTGGGGTGTGTATGGCGTGTTCATGTGTGAGAGTGGGTACATGTATGCCACTCTGCACATGTGGAGGTCAGAGGTCAGTCTCCAGGGTTGCTGGGAATAGGCTCTCTTGCTTGTTGGCTCATACAGAATGCCAGCTAGGCTTCCAGCTCCTCAGATTTCTGTGTGTCTACCTACCATCTCATCATAAACGTGCTGGGATTGCATACTGCCACCACAAACAACACATGGGCTTGGTTGATCCAAACTACACAGCAAATGCTTTATACACTGAGCTATCTCTCCAGCTCTATTACACTTAAAAAACACTACAATAGGTATTGGGACAGATGCCTTTCAAGAGATTTTAAACAACCATTCCTAGAACATTTCTCCATTATACTGATATAAAATTATAGATGCTCAAGCATGCTACTAATTTCTATAAATATAAATACCTACAGAATATAAAGCCTCATCATTTAATACAATAGTCACACACAGCCACTAGAAACTCAAATATGAATAGTCAAACTTGATACATATATATATACACTATATATTATACATATATGGTAAAAAATCATGAAAATAAAATGGCAAGCTATCTTTTTAATATTATTTTATTGATTACATATTGAAATATTTTGTTATACTAACTAAAGCAAACATTAAGCAATTATGATTAAAGTGATAATATCTCTTTTAAGTGGTTATTGGAGAATTTAGGGACCCTTATGCCTCATGTCATTTTCTATTTGACAGAGCCAATAATGGGAACTTTTCCAGGGTAACCCAGACTGTCCAAAGCACAGTGTTTGCATCAGCTCCACATGAATGAGCACCCAGTTCCCACAGGCTATAATTATGTGATCATCATATGTGAATGCTATTTTTTTCTTTAAAAACATGTCTTAGTCAACAATAACATACAGTTATACGTGTTTTATTTTCTTTGTGATTCTTACAAAAGTGAATTTATTTATGAAACCAAAACCATGGCTTGGTCTACTGTTCTCAGTTTTGGAGGTATAAATAAGCAGGTTTTCACTGGTGATTTACAGCTTGGTTTTTTTTTTCCCCTCCCTTCTTCCATCCTTCCTAAATGCAAGTGTTGTTCCTAGATATTTCAACACAGGGCATCTCACCGGTTGTCCAGTGAGTCCTGAGGACCTGCCTCTCTACACTTCACTGGCGCTAAGGCTGCAAGCATGCACCACCATGCCTAGTCTTTTATGTGAAGAAGCTGGCGATAGAAACCAGCTCCTCACACACATGCAGCAAGGAATTATCTCCTAGTCATATGGCCTTGTTAGTTGTTAGAGAGAAGCCACATGCAGGCTTTTCTCACTCTACATTAGCCTGTCTGTTGTCTGATCTTCCTTTGGGTGCTCTTTCTTGACCTCCCAGGATTCTTCACACTCTAGCCCGACCCTCCAGATCAAGATCTTCACAGCCTGTGAAGTTCCATATCAGGGTTACACTCCCAGGGACAGCATGAGAGTCACAAAAAGGTATGGGTGCATTTCCTCCCTTAGGTAAACAAACGTCCATCCACGATTGATAGCATGCTAGATTTGATTAAATACAGAAGATCATGCAAAGAACCATTTATAGAATAGCTTGAAGGGCTTTCTCCATATGCAGTGACCCATGAGTTTTGCAGGGGATGTGGGGACAGCCGGATAGTTTGCTTGCTAAACAGTGCAGGCAATCTCAACGCCAACGCAGGTCATGATCTCTTAAAACACTGGTCTCACTTTGTCTCTGACACTGGGTATCCTGAGCAGTGCTGTCATCCACTCTAGCAAGTACCACTCTCTGAGCAGGCTGTGGTGGATTCCTTTCCTCAAGGAATTTGCATGTGGCCTCGCAGGGCATCAGAACTTCTTAAGTGCTAGTGTGTTCCTGAAAATCAAATAATGTGGCTCTTTGCTTCTGTACAGCATCAAAGAGGGAGCACAGGGGCTGGTGAGATGGCTCAGCAGGTAAAGGGCTTTTCCCTGCAAGGCTGAGGGCCACAGTTTGATCCCTAGTACCCACGTAAGATGCGCAGCATGGTGGCATTTATAATCCTGGTGCTTAGGAAGTGGAGACTGGCGAATACCCATGGTTCTGTACCCAGGGTGCACTTCAGACCCAGTCAGGGACTTTTTACTATAAAAGAAGGTGAACAAGAGTTCATAGGAAAGGAGTGACATCTAGGATTGACTTCTGGGCTCCATACATTCATGCACACAGATACATCATGTGCAAAGACACAAATATATACCCTGAAAAGCATGCGTGCGCGCACACACACACACGCACACACGCGTGCACACACACATACATGAAGTGTCTCGTGGACCAGTGTTTGACCATGTGTATCTATGAAGAGCAGAGATGCCTAACGATCATGCTGAAGCCAGAGACATCGTGGTTAGAAGCAGGGGCTGCAGGGCCCAGCCCATAGCAAGGATGTAATTGGAAAGCTGGATCCCAAGCTGCACAGGAGGTAATGAGTTCCCATTTTTGTCTTAATTAAGACTTTAATGGTTATAAGGACAAAAGTCTCTCCTTAATTCCATACCAACCAAGGACAGCAATTTCAATCACTCTTATAATGTTGACCCCGAGGTATGCACTGCAGAGGAAGGAAGCCTGGCAGTACTAAACATCTTGTGCTATCCGGGTCACTCAAAGCCCTAGGCCAGGAGAACATTGCTATCCCATTGCTTAACTTATCTCCTCATCTAACCTGGCTTCTTGATGTGGACCCATCAGCCTGCCGAGGCCACACTGGGACCATCGGGAGGAGGAGAAGAGTTCACAGGAGCGGGGCAGGAGGTAAAGCACTCCGAGAATGCAGCCGATCGACCTGGGCCGCTTTGCTGGGGAACTGGAGCGCACTAGATGCTAGCCGTGAAGGAAACTGCACCACTTCTTCCCTGGAAATTGTCACCATTCCATGGCAGGTGGCAACACTTTCCCATGCAGGTGCCTTGGGATCTAGATAACCTCACCCCGAGCCTGAAAAATCCACAGAGAGAGTGTGCCACATTCAAATGTCCTTAGTCACCCATGCCTCAGAGCCTAAGGTATAATGATTCACTCATCAGTTAGGTACTGAACTTGGTTTTTTGGTTTTTGTTGTTGTTGTTTTTTCGAGACAGGGTTTCTCTGTTTAGCCTTGGCTGTCCTAGACTCACTCTGTAGACCAGGCTGGCCTCGAACTCACAGCAATCTGCCTGCCTCTGCCTCCCCAGTACTGGGATTAAAGGCGTGCACCACCATGCCCTGTTGGTACTGAAATTCTGTAGGGGTCCATCACAATGTTAGGCCCTGGAAACACAAGGTAGACACAAGTGCATGCAGGTTTTAATCTGACAGATTACCATCTAGTCATAGAAACATGACAATGACACAGCAGTTCTGAGCAGGACACACCGAGGTAAGAGAACAGTGCACCAGCTCCCCACTGGTGACCAGGAACACAGAGGGTTGAAGCTAGACTGAGAGGCTGCCCTACTTTCATCTCTGCCACTCTGCTGAAACACTGTAACAGGAGCGCCCACCTGAGGGAAGGAAAGGGTTTGTTTCACCTCACAGGTTACAGTTGACCACTGAGGGAAGTAAAGGCAGGACCGGAAGCAGGAAGTTTCAGCAGAAAGCATGGAAAAATGCTGCTTGCTGGCTGGTTCAAAGGCATTTGATTCGTTAGCTTTCAGATACAAGGTCAGGACTACCCATCTAGGGAATGGTGCTGCCCACAGTGGGCTGGCCATCCCATGTCAATTAACAACCAAGGAAGTTCTTTTATTGCAGTGCTGACAGGATTTTCTGACCTTGGCAGTCCCTCAGTTAAGATTCCCTTCTCAGGTGGCTGTAGGTGCTGTCAAGTTGGCCAGTAAAGCTCTCTAGGAAGGAAAGCTCCTATGAGGAGATAATCCTTAAAACACGTGAAGTAAAAAAAAAAAAAAAAAAAAAAAAAGGAACGGAGCTTGGTGTGGTGCTGCTGGCTTATGCTCTTAACACACAGGATGCCTGGGCAGAAGCATTTCAAAACCAGCCTCGACAAGTTGGTGAAAGCCAGTCCTCAACAAAAATTAAAATGAGTGCTGAGGGATGTAGCTTAGTGGAAAAGCTCTTTCAAAGCATGCTCAGTAACTGGTACAGCCTAAAAAAGGGGCATCAGAATCAATTTATGAAGAAGGAAAATTGCTTAAATCCAAGGTGGATAAATTTCAACTCTCCAAAAGACAGATTTTGTTTGATAAATTTTACTTTTCACAAAAGCCAAAAAAAAAAAAAAAAAAAAAAAAAGATGGGATGTTTATTGAAAGATAAAAATGTCTTTGCTATCATGGCTGGAGAGATGGCTCAGTGGCTAAGAGTACTGGCTGCTCTCCCCAGAGGACTCGAGTTCAATTCTCAGCACCCATATGGCATTTTAAAACTATCTGGAACTCCAGCTCCAGGGTCTCTGACCCCCTCACATGCACATAAAATGTTTTGAAATGTCTTCGCTAGGCTACTTTTGGAGTGTTTGTGAAATGTAAGTCTATATATTCAAATTTGACATATGTCAGAAACAATATGTAAAGAAAGAAAAGAACACTCAGATAGTTGACATCCATGGGTAATTATATTTTAATTAGAGAAAAACATGGCGCTTTCTTCTCTCAATACGAGTACTAGAAAAAATTAAAACTTGTGTGCATGTGTGTTTAATTTTTAGTACAGAGGCTGCTAAGTCGAGAAGCCATTGGTCACTGGGGAGGAAGGTTAGCATACAGAAGGCCAAATGGAAAGGGTGTAAAGTTGGAGGATGGGGCTCAGGGGTAGAGTGCTTGTCCCAAATGTTCAAGGCCCTCGGGTTTCACCATAGCACTGAGAGGAAAGAGGAGGGAAGCAGAGGGAAGGAGGAAAAGGAGGAAGAGAAGACTGGAACATTCTTCCTCTATTGGCAGTAGGAGAGTGTAAAGGCTTTTGTCAACAGGGAGAGTAGGAGATTCCCCTCTGCTAAGTGGCTCCCCGAACTGACATTTCCAGGTGGTGGGAACTGAGGCTGTGGGGTTGTGGTGAGATTTGGTTCTCTGAAAAGGACATTAATGGCTTTTCGCCATCCTGTAACAAAACACCTGACAATAACAAGGAAGAAATGAAGGGAGGGAGGGAGGGAGGGAGGGAGGGAGGGAAAAAAAGGAAGGAATCAAAGGAAGGGGGGATGGAAGAAGGAAAGAAGAAAGGGAGGGAGGGAGGGAGGAAGGAATGGAAAAGGATGGGATGAAGGAAGGGAAGGAGGCAGGGAGGGCTTCTTCAGCTCATGGTTGGAGGGTGTCATTTATCATGGTGGGGAGGCATGGTGACAGAAATGTGAGGCAACTGTCACATTGTGTCCACAGTCAGTAGCAGAGAGACATGAACACCTCCATGTCTTCTCTCCCACGTAGGTACAGTCCTGCCCACGGAGTGCTGCTGCCCACATTTGGAAGGGCCTCCTTCTGCCTTCAGCCTAATCTAGAAAGGCCCTGACAGGCAGCCCAGAGCTGTGTCTCCCAGGTGAGTCCAGATCCTCTCCGTGTGACAGCCAACATTAGCCAGCCCAGGTCGTGTGCAAAGACTTTCTTTTTCCATGAAAATCTGAATTATGCAGAGATGATGTGTTTCTTCCCACAAGCAAGTCAAGGTTCCCAAAACAGGAGCAGTCTGTGTGGGACCAGGATGCAGGAACCCACCCCTCCCCTCCTTGGCTCAGTAGGAAGTAGACCCAGACGGAGTCTCACAGCCAAGTACTGACCAGGAAATACTTTGTCTATCCTGTTTCTACTATCCTCATCCAATTCACTCAATCGCTCACCTGTAATTTACATTTTTTCCCTGTTTCCATTAGCCCCTGACTGCCGTTCCAAGGGACAAGGAAAAACATCTTTTCTATCTTAAATTTTCATTACCACAGAGCAGTATCTGCTCCCAGAATTTGTTTTTAATGATTTCTGGGGAGAAGTAAAATCAGTCAAGAATCTGGCTTTCTGAACCGAAGCCGAAAGTTCTAAGGAAATCTGCATGTTTGGTGCTGGCCTTGCCACCGCTGCGGTTCCTTTCTGGGGCCTCAGATCCTCTTAGCGCCCAGCAGGGCAAGGGGGTAAGGTTTGTAACATTTCAATCCCTGAACCAGTGAATAAAAGATATCAGTGTTGCTTAGCTGAGACTCGGATAAATATTCATAACAATGGCACATGCATAGCTAATTGAATGGCTTTTGTTAATATTAAACTAGATATTCACGGACACGTGCCTTTCCCTATAATGAAAATACTGCCTTGGGCTAGTTTTGTTTTTCTTGTCTAGAACAATTTATGTGCTTTCACTGAAACGAATATAAACTCCTATTCTCATGACAAAAGAATTCACCATTAATTTGAGTAAAGAATTTCTTTATTCCCTTTGTGGTATGCTTTATTGAAGAAGTAAATCCTAAATGCATCTTGAAATTTTTGTTCATACGTTATATTTAATTTCGACAACACATTCGATGTCTATAAATAGAGATTCCTAGGGTTATTAGAAACAGACGCATTGTTATCAAATCCATGAGAGATTTCCTTTCGATTAATTTAAAAAGTAATAAAAACAAAGCAAAGCAAACGAAAATTCCTATGTGGCTGTTTCTGTGAAGTTTCAACCTATTATTTTTCCTATTTCCTCCATTTTTTCTCTCTCTCTCTCTCTCTCTCTCTTTTTTTTTTTTTTTTTTTTTTTTTTTTTTTTTTTTGTGGCTTCTTTTCAGTTTGCCTTGTATGAACTGAGATGAATATTTGGTATTTTGCGTTTTGCTTTTTTGAACATCACATAGCTCTTCTTCTTCTTCTTCTTCTTCTTCTTCTTCTTCTTCTTCTTCTTC
>OU015747.1:138168050-138200970 GCA_907169655.1 Acomys percivali
TCTTCTTCTTCTTCTTCTTCTTCTTCTTCTTCTTCTTCTTCTTCTTCTTCTTCTTTTTCTTCTTCCTTGTCCTCTTCCTTTCTGATTTTTTGAATGGCAGCCCCTTAGGTATCCCAGGCTGGCCTCAAACTTGCTGTGTAGCCAAGGACCGCCTTGGTTCTCCGCCCCCGTGGGCATGCACCACCATTCTTGGCCTTTTGTCTTACAACATCTGAGTCCCTTCCTTATCCCAACTAGTCCTGCCCACTAGAGAGACTGGACTCTGGTTTCTATTCTTTCCCTGGTTCTGGCATAGTCAAGGAAGCTGGCAATACCCTTAGCTTGACTAATTCATAGTCTCCCTAAAGCAGGGAGAGTAACATGCTACATAAGCAAGATAACAGAGCACATGAGGAAGGGGTCCACTCTATTTTTTTCCATTATTTACTTACTTTTATTTTATGTGCGTTGGTATTTTGCCTGCATTTATGTCTGTGTGATGGTGTCAGACCTTGGCGTTACAGACAGTTGTGAGCTGCCATAAAGGTGCTGGGAATTGAACCAGGGTCCTCTGGAAGAATGGCTAGGGCTCCTAGCTACCTAAGCACTCTCTCCCCGGCTCCACTCTAGCATCATGCCACAACCCTTCCCAGCCAATGTCTGCCCCTGACAGGATTTCTTCTGCCTCCTGCTTCTCTAACCTTCAAGCTTCCTTTATTCCTAGTCACTGGCTTGTCCTCCACTCCCAGCCACTGTGGTGTATGACTTCAAATCTTTTCGATAAACTCCCTTCAACACACAGTAGCCAGAGTCTAAGGAATGTTGGACATGTGCCTCTGTAACTCATTTTCTTTCTCTTAAGTGAGCTACTCCATAAACAGGCTTATCTGAAGCCCTGGCGGTTAGAACCCAGCTTGCCAATATACAGAGTCATCCTCTAAACATTCCTAACCATCTAAACGGTACTGATGAAAGACCACTGTGACCCAAGTAACACACTGAATAGAGGCACATGAAGCTCTCAGTCTGAGCCAGAGTATTCCCCAATTCTAGGCTGATGGCATTGGTGGCAATGGAACTGGAGTCAATTTGATTGAGCTATTAGATGCATCAACTCAAAATCCCATGTCACTCACTTATTGCTTTTAGGGCCTTAGGAAACCAATAATGATCTATAAAGATCTGAAAACATAGTCAGAGATTGACTGCAATGTCTTCTACATATGGGGCTTCCTTGTAGAACTTACAATAGGAAAGTGATTTCAAAACTTGGGTAGAAGCAAATTTACCCAGGATCTACTATACAAAGTGGTATGGAATTCCTTGACCTTATTCACCATGTTTTTAGTAAACAGATTTCAGGTAGGGATCAGAATTAGCAAATGCAGAAAACTAAATCAAGAAGGATGAAGTAGGCAACCCAAAGTCAAGTAATTGCAGTGACACCGTAGAGGCATTTTCAAGTTCCAAGTAAATGCAGTAATATTAACATATGGATATGAAGGAATAAATTTGAGGTATACTTAGGGAGTAAACAAGTCAGCTATGTTTATGGTTAATTTAATGGGGTCAAAGTAAATAGGCTGAGCTGGGTGCGGTGGCCTGTAATGCCAGCACTCGGGAGGCAGAGGCAGGTGGATCCCAGTGAATTTGAGGCCAGCCTGGTCTAAAAAACAAGTCCAGGACAACCAGGGATACGTAGAGAAAGCCTGTCTCATAAAACAAAAACAAAAAACAAACAAAAGGCTCAAGTGTGGACTCTGGATAGGCAATAGGCAGGTGGTAGCAGGTGGTAGTTTGTCTGTAAAATAATGGACTACTGGAAGAGCAAAGCTAAACCGGGTCTGTGTGGACACAGAAAGGTGAAAGGGTTTTGTGTGGCATCCAGGAAAACTGCTCACTGAGATCATGGTCTAAAGCTCAGGCTGAGAAAAGATCCAAAGACAGAACTGCATGCAAATCATACAACACACAACACAGGTATGGAAAGGAAGGGGTTAAGTGGGGTTAGCCCTTTGGGAAAACATTTAAGACATTTTAGGAGAAGAAACCTGGTGTCATTTTTATCTCCCACCATCAACGTGACACAAAGCTAGAAGCACCTAGGAAGAAGGACTCTCCATTGAGAAGTGGTCTCCGTTAGCTTGGCCTTCTGGCATGTGTTTGGGGCATTCTTTCAAGTGATGGCAAACATGGGAGGGCCCAACCCACTGTGCTTTGTGTGGATGCGATCCCTAGGCAGGCATCTCCAGTGTAAGAAAGGTAGCTGAATGGGAGTCTGTGTCTGCTTCCATTCCTGCCTGGAGTTCCTTCCCTGGTTTCCTTCAGGGAGGGGCTATAGCCTGCAAGATAAATGAAACCCATTCCTCCTCAAGTTTCTTCTGCTCACAATGTTTTATCACAGCATCAGAGAGGCAAATGAGAGACCTGGGGTAGACCTCAGGCGAGAAGTCCAGAAGAGCGGGAGAAGAAGGGAGTGTGGACACAGCGCTGCACCTCGAGCACTTGTGACTGTCAGCTGCAGTGAGGAGTCAGGACAGCGGAACTCAACAGTGCGGCCTCCACCTACGTGTGTCCTCTGTAGGCAACGCACAGAAGCAGCCTGGGCACCCATCTACACACGAACAGCTGCTACATACACAGCAATACACAGGTATCCTTTGTAGCTTTTGCTATTTGACATTATAAAAGGATAACCAGTGTTTTGTAAGTGTGTGTGTGCATGTGTGTGTATAATATATGAAATTAAAAGAAGGGGCTACATGGGGAGAGGAAAGGGGCTGCTAGGAGGGAGTAGGGGAACAAAGGGGGCAATTAGAGTGGTGAATATGATCAAAGTATATGATGTTCGTATACTACTACATCATGAATTACTTTGTACTATGAATATATATTTTTAAAGAATATATATATACATATATATATGACATATAAACATACAGTGTGGGTATAGCTTGTAAAGGAGCTCAATGTATTTCTAACCATGGTGGCCCGTGAAATCTTACAAGCAGACTTCCTGTAGAAGTGAGTTGAGGAATCATCAAAAACAGACAACACACATAGGCCAATTCTGTCAAGAATCATCAGATATTTTATTCAGGTCAGATATTTCGTCACAAGTAAAGGCCAATCCTGGGTTGATAAGATGCACCTGAATTCAGGACAATTTTATAATCAGATGCTACCTGACTGGAGTCCACTAATGACAAAGATATTTAGCTATTTTCCAAAATGTCATTCTCCCCCTTTGATGGTGCGCGGTTGCGTCTGTTGGACAGCTGAACAGGCACAGACATTTCAGTGAGTAGCTCTCAGCAGTGGAGAGGAATCACTTCCAACCTAAGGCTTAAGAGGGTATTCTGTACTCCTCTTCCCTGGGTCTGTGAGGTCCAGCATGGCACAAGGCAAGGAGCCTGTGCATTGAGACCTTCAAGAGCCATGCCACCAGCCAGCCAACCACAGCACACTGGCTTCTCCTGTAGCCACAGTGTTGCAGCTTACAGCTTTTTAATTGCTCAAATACAAACCATATCTGAGCAAATTTTGCACTAAAACTCTTTAGATAATTGACTTACAATTTGGGCAATTGATTTAAAGTTTTTAAAATATGTGACCGTGTTGACATTATGGAAATATAGGCTATCATGTGTGACACAAAATTGAGACAAGTCCATCTTTCAACTTGCTTTTTGCAAACTTATCTAATTTAAAGTTTAGTGAAGCTATTCAAAGGTAACAAGTGGCAGCGAGCACTAAATTAGCTAATCAATTAATTCAATTCAGAAAGCAAATTAAGATTGTCTGGTAAATAAAATACAACTTTCTGTTGATGATTAAGTCTTAATGATCTATCCATTATTTTGTTTTCCTTGTGGGTTACATAAAGACATCTTCAAGTCATTGTTTCTCTCAGAGATAGATAATTGCTAAATAGTCTTCCTTGGTGCAGCAAAAACAGATGTTTTTATTTCTCAGATGTCATCTTAAAACAAAGCAGATGTTTGCTCTGAGGCAGCGTGGCCACTTAGGGCTCTGCATCTATATAGGTTTAAGATTGAGGAGGTAAGATTGCCTCGTGCTCTGCTGTGGTCCACTAGCAACCGCTGGCCCAGGAGGGATGTCCACCAGGAAAGAGGCAATTTTTCCTAATCTGTCAAAAATGTGTCAGTGAAGACTTGTACATAAGTTTAGTAGTGATTGTGAAGAATCTAGAATGTTCCACATACAACAGGAGATGCAACGTCATTACTTCAGAACAAGTATCTTAATAGAGATACCCAGGTAATGCTCTACTTTCTTGTGTGTAAATGTGTGTGAGTGTGTATGTGAATGTGTGTGTGAGTGTGCAAATGTGTGTGAGTGTGAGACTGTTACTATGTGTGTGAGTATGCAAGTATGTTTGTGAGCAAGTGTGTGAATATGTGTGAGTATGTGTATGTGTGTGAGTAAGTATGTGTGTATATGCATGTATGAGTGTATAATGGTGTGTTTAAATGTGTGTGGAGTGTGTATGTATGAGTATGGGAATGAGTGTGTATGAATGCGTGTGGAGTATGTATGTAGGAGTGTAGAAGTATGGGTATGTGAGTGTGAGTGTTTGCATGTGTGTGTATGAGTGCATGTGAGTACGTGAATGTCTATGTGTATGAATATGTGTATATGTGTGTATTTGAGTGTTTGAGTGTGTATGTGAGTGAGAAAGTGTGTGTGCCAATGTGTGTGATTATGTGAACTGTGTATGTGAGGTTTTGTGTATAATATGTGCATGTGTGAGTGTGTGAATATGTTTATATGTGTATTAATGTGTGTGTATGTGTGTGTGTTCGTATGAATGTCAAGTGTTTTCCTCAGCTCCTTTTTATCTTGCTATTTTGATACAAAGTCCCTCACTGAATCTGGAGTTACCAGTTTGGCTAGTCTGGGTAGCCAGTGAGTCTTTGGGACCTGCCTATTATAGATACATGACATGTCATCTGGCTTTTCCATGGGTGCTTATACCTGAACTGAGGTCCTCACAAGTCCTTGTGCCAACACTTTACTGACCCTGCCATCTCACTAGTCTTGTATATTTTTGATAGAAGCAAGTGTTAGCAAATCATCCGGGACAGTACCCTAGCAATACTGAAGACAACAGGCTTTAAAGCGTACATGATGGCTGAGCTATTCATCCCATACAAATATGTAGACACAATCAGTCTTAATGCGTTGTGCTTTACAATGAGGGTGGAATAGAATAGAAATACTTAAGATAAGCAGTGAGGAGAGTTTAACAAGCCAAGGTGCATCCACATCATGGGCTATCAGGCAGTGGGTGTAATTTGGATAATTTAAGAAGTAAATAGACTGAAATGTTTTTGGACTAGTCTTCACCACTGGATGCATGTCTATAGTCTTTATTACCAAAGATGAGTCCATTCAAGGCAGTCTTGAGTCATCCATTAGTCAAGCAGGAAGAAAACTATACGTGGAATGACAGAATTCCAACCCACAACCCATTTACTCTATTTATTCTCTAGGAAGTTGTAAGCAAATCATTTTGCCTCCATGGCTATGAGAAAATTTTTGTATTCCTTCCAATATGGGGATCAAAACAATCAGATTTAATTACAAAAGGATTGGCTGGCTTTGTCACATTAGGACTTGGTAATGGAAAAATAAATCCAAGATGAACTATCAGGCTCCAACAAGGCTGGTAGTATTACCCAATAGTTAAATTAAAGGCTTGGGTGAAGCATACTCAGGGGGTTAGAAATATTTATATTTGGCTCAGAATGAGTGTGTTGGGACTGTTGTCCCTCGTGGCGCTCTTTCTTTCTTCAATAAAAACAGAAATGCGTTGACCAGCACAGGTTAAGATGGCCTCTCTCTCCTTCCCTTTAAGGGAAGTTTAGCTACGTGATTAAGATGCACCTAGTAGGGTGCAAGAAAATAAAGTGTATGATTTGTGGGTGGTACCCTCCAGGGAACGATGCTGTGTCTTTGTGTCTTGTCTTTTGGAATGTGGACATGGTACTAAGCCACTTTACATTACACTGATGCTCAGACCAGAGGAATACTCCTTGCAAATATCCCATTGTCAAGGTGAGAGCCCTGGAACACAGAGGAACATTCCTGGTGGTGAAATGTCTATATCCCTCAGTATACTTGGCTCTGTACAAATACTCATAATACAAACTTGGGCTTGGATTAGAAATTTGATAATACAAAATAGAGGCCACTGTAAGAAAACACTATGGACTGGTTTATTTCCACAGCAGAAATTTATTTCTCACAATTGTGGGAGATGAGAGTCAAGATCCCAGTGTTGGAAGATTTCATTCCCTATGTGGGTTTTATTCCTGGTTGCAGGTGGATGGCTTGTAACCATGATATCCTTGCATAACCTAACCTTGGCTCTGTATGTCAGAGAGGGAGGTGGGAAGGAGAGGGAGAGAGTTGGGGATGAAGAGAGAGTAAACATGGGGGAGAGAAATCAAACCAATGTTATCAAGTTACTGTTCTACTCTTTTGACTTCATTTAACCGTAATTACTTCCTCTAGACCTATCCTCCAAATACAGACACCCTGGGCTTAAGACTTCTACATATGGCTGTGGAGATGAGCCAGACCCAACTCAGCTGTTACTCGGCCAGTTGGTGTCTCTGTGTACTGTCATCGTCAAGGAGAGTCCCGGAACACAGAGGAACATTCCTGGTGGTGAGACGTCTACATCCCTCACTATTTGCCAGTGCTTGTTGAACCATCTGTGTTGTATGTTCTGAAAACCATAGCCTGGCTTTAAGACAATACCTAAACACTTGGCATATATTTTGTGATATTTGATTATTAATTAAGATGGGAATATATATATATATATATATATATAGTGACAGAATACTATTTTTTTCTGGTGTTAATACAAAGTATTCAAGTTTAGTTGATAGCTGTCTAGTTAGTGTGTTATTAGCATGTAACAGGTGCTCACCAGTGTTTACGACCAGGTGTCTCTTGCGCTTTCTTTGCCTAGAAAGAAATTCCTCAAATGGATCAAGTTTTGTAGTAGACTTTCCTTTCCTGATGTTCGCCACCATTAAAACCTAGCATGTTACTGCTTGTTTACAAGACCTCTTATGTGGCTAACTATATGCAAAACTAACTAGTGGAGTCATTTTAGGAGACCGAAAGGTAAGACTGTCTTCACATTCAGGAGCATACTTTTCAAAGAATATACACCTTAAAACAATGTGTGGTTTTGCCATAAGAATGTTGAGCAGTTATCATTGCTAGACTGTGTCTCAGAAAACTAATTTTTTTCTTAATTAAAAATATATTTGTTTAACAAACTGATGTTTCTTTTCTCAAAGAAATGTATTTCATGAGAATTTGTCTTCTGTTTGTAACCATTTATCTGTGAATGCCGAAGAGCATTTTTTCAGTCTATATTTCAGGTGGCAGATACTCCAAAGTTAGGACCTAACCACAGGCTCTGTCACAAGGAGGAGAGGTCACTACTGCTGTGGTCTGAATGTCACCCACACAGAGCTCTGGGACAATGAATGAAAAAGGGGGGACAGGTGCTGAGGCAGTAGAGCGCTGAGTTTAGTTGAAGCAAGAGTGGTCTGTTATTGGTATTACTGTTGTGTTTTCCTATTTCTCAACTTCTTACATCTCTCTACATTTAGTGGGGGAGGAGGGAAGACACAAGGGAAAGGAACAAAGAAAGTCAAGCTGGGCCTGCACACTTGTGTGCCACACGGATGCTATTCCTCCAAATAATGATGCTTTCCAAGAGGTGCTGACCTCCGCACCTTTGAGGCTGGCACTAGGCCTAACAACCGCTTTGTTGTGTGCATATAGCTCTCTGGCTGCTGTGGGCAATTCTGTTTTGTTTTGTTTTTTCCTCATTGAGATTTGCTTCGGACAGGCCGCTTCTCATTATGATCAAGTGAACTGTGGTCACCACGGATGGGCCCCAGCCTCTGCTGCTGTCCTCCAGGCAGGAAACCTCCAATGTGACAAGGCTCTTTTCTCCTTCACAAGAGAATTCGCTGTGAATCCTTTAAGATGACATGGACACAGGTGTCTATTGTGAGTCTTTTTCTGAGGCTCGCTGAGCTGAGAGGATCACGTGTGTACTGATGGGCTTCAAACAGGCTGCCAACTGGGCTAAACTGTCTGCTGGGGAATTTGAGGAAAATGTTAACTGGGGCTGAGTACAAGCTTGCCAAATTCACAGCTCACCCTGACATTTAGGAGACATTCTGCCTATGTAGCATAGTCTCCCCCGCCTTCCCCCTGCCTTAGTGTGGTGATGAATTCCTTCCTTGCAGGGTGGAGTGCACTGAACCAAAGTGCATGCTCACAGCCTACATCTGGCCAGGGGACAGAAAGATTGGCCCATGCAGACTTTATGGAACAGTAGCTGCTGGTCTCATGAGACCAAGGCCTTCTGGGAGTTCAGATGCCTGAGGTGACTTCTTGCTACCATATCACTCTTATCAACCCCCTCATCAGAAGCATACAGGGGGATTTTGGAGTTTGCCAGCAGGTCACATGTAGCTCAGCCTCCAGCATGGCTCAGTGCGTGCATAATCTCTGGTGAGAACAATTTAAATGCACCATTAATCCCCTGATGGTCACGAGTAGCTGTACCCTGTGGGGTTCCAATGGCAGGGCAACCAGTGTCTAGGTTTTTGTGATTTAGCAATGAAGCCAAAAGACTTAGCCCTGTATCTTGGTCTTTTTCCACAGTGCTGTTCCTGATTCAATTTATTAGCCATTTTTAGGAGCCTGTTCATCAGCTCCACCTGTGAATGCCAGGACAGGTGCAGATGCCATGTTCTTGTTTCCTGTTGATGGTGGGTACACGGAGAAAGGACTAGAGCTTAGATGCATCTCCTCACAGCCAGCGTGGAGCCTGGAAAGTTGTGTGAATGGGTGCCGAGGGGCCAAGTGGGATATGTCATTTAAATGTAAACCTCTGAACTTACCTGCATATTCAATTTTTACATTTATTTATTTGCTTGTTTGCTTATTTAGTGTGTTATGGGAGGGGTCAGAGACAACTAATTTTTCTCCTTCAATCATGTGGATTCTAGGAATCAAATTCAGACCCACAGAAGTGCCCTTTCCTGATAAACAATCTTGCTGAACCTATAGCCATTTTTAAAAGAGGAAATAAAGCTGTAACAGAAAGGGGGTTTACTAGTTGGCTCATGCTGTAAGTCCAATAACAGGTGTGTTCACAGTAGAAAGGCTGAAAACTCAATAAATGCTTAGACCACAGCACTTGCTGCCTCAGTCAGTGGTCACAGTCTGGTGCCGAAGGCCTGAAAGACCCCTGGAGATCCACTGTCATCTGTCTATGTCGTTCTGATGTCAGGGACAATGGCAGCAGCTGGGTGGGTCTGGTCACCAGTGGGTGAAGGTAGGCAAGCAGACATGCACAGCTCTTCATTTGGGTCTCTTTATATCTGGGCCACCACCAGAAGGAACCAGCCACTTGGTCCTTGAGTCAACTCTCCTAGAAAATGCCCTCACAGACCTGCAGAGAAGCTGATTTCTTAGTCAGGTCCAGATCCAATCCAGCTGACAAGCAAGATCAAAGATCACAGCGACAGCTGTCATTATTGCGGTATTGCAGTGTGCGGTGTCTCTCTGGTCATTTTAGAAAGAAAGCCTATGACCGCAATGCTGCTGACTTGTGTGGCTTGAGTGTGTTTCTTTCAAAATCCACAATGAAATGTAATCCTAAAAGCAACATCAGAGAGGAAGGGACTCAGATTCCACACATAGTCAAGTAGGCCTCATGGAGAGAGAGGCAAGAATATGGAAGTTTCTGGTTAAGGGAGACAACAGAGAAATGGTGATGATTGTAAACCTCTGGGAGTCACGATTATCATCGCACATTATCAAATTGAGCCTCCCTCCTGTCTGCAGTTACCCAAAATTCAGGCCTGTAAGGGAAAAATATCTGATCTGACCTATTATTTTGCCAATGGGGAAATGACCACAAACAGGTAAAACGGCTTGTCTAAGAGACAACAGCTGACTGGTGGCAAAGGCGTGTATGCCTACAACAGATTTCAGACATGTAGAGTGAAGTCAGTAGATACAAAGTTTCTAGGTGAAAACTCAACACACAAACTTAGTATTTTCTAATTTCCTGCAGTAATGACCTTGTCCACATTCCTGGAACTTGTAAATGTGACTGTCTTCTCTCGGTTATAATTAAGGAAAGACTCTTGAGATAGGGTCCTATGTAGGTTGGCTCTAAATATAATCAGTGTCTTGAAGAGAAAAAACACAGGCAGAAAAGGAGCAGCAACAGGACCACAAGCACACGGCTTAGATGATGCAGCTAAAAGAAAAGCTCTCAGACACCAAAAGCTGGAGGAACCAGGAAGCGTGTTTCTCCTTCTCCAGCCTCCTTCAGATTTCTGGATGACAACGCCATGTAAGAAAGCATTCATTGCTGCTGATTTAAGCCTCAAGTTGACTGTGGCATGTCACAGCCATGCCAGGAACCTCATATTTCACACACTGAAGAAGGAAGTCCCGCCTCTTCATTCTGCCGTCACTTCTTGTCTGCCTTGAATGAGGATGTTCATAGATCACTTATTATCTTAAGTAAGTGGCAGCTAGCGCTACTGGGACCCCCGGCTCAGCACCGCAGCCTCCCTGGAATTCAGGCTAATGTACTGGAGAGACAGCCCAGTTTGGCTCATTGAATCTTAGGAAATTTTATTGATCTCATGATGCCTGCTGGCATCTTGGGGACAGGCAATAAAATATGGCAAGCTTCTTCCAGTCTTCAGTGAGAAAATTTCATTACGATTTATACCGGTTTTATGTCTATTCATGTTGTGCAGTTTTACAGATTCATCTTGTCCAACAGTTGCCATAGCCATCTACATGACACAATGTGCTTATCAGGAAGTCCAGAGGAAACAACACTGCCATGTGAGCTCATAAGTAAGTCATTGCATATGAGCTTGTGGTATCACATAGTACCCGCCTTGCAAACCCTGCTAAGTCCCTATGGAGCTCTGGGTGCCCTCAACATCTTGGCCCAGTATGTGTCCCTTCTTAGCTTCATCTTCAACCAACAGGACCAATGCAGAAATACAGAAACTCTGCATGATCGAAGGGCAAAGAAGGGAAAGGCTTCCATCCTAAAAGCTCTAAGGCAACTGGTTCCATTCTCATCCCTCAGAGCTAAAGGGGTGACCTTGGCTGACAAACTCAGTGGCTGGGGAAGCCTAGAACCTTTTGGTCCAGTGTCTCCGGCACTTCCACTTCTCTCTAAAGGAAAAGCTGTCTGTCAAGTTGTTACAGTTCATTTTCAGGCTTTCCCTAATGACTTGCATTCTCTGATGGGCTCAACAAACGGAAGATGTTCATTAAATTAAATTTACTTTTTTTGCTTTGAAAGACAAACATTTTCCTTTGGACAGTAGTGCTGCTTGGACAGCTAGAGTGTTGCATTGTATTGTGTTAAAAAAAGATCGAATTGTTTTCTTGATGTATGACCACGGAAGCAGCATTAATCCTTCCAGCTTCGGGTAGGAATACTCTCCCCATCAACACAGCAGTGGCTTCATTCATATTGTTTGGGATTGAAGATGCACAAATCTTACTGAGATAAGCCTAGATTTTCACAAATGTTTGTTCTTTAGCTGTGCATCAAAATTCTATAAGGTTTGCTGACTTACTCCTTAGCGTGTAGTTTTGCATTCAGTACTCATTATATATTCATTTTGAACACTGCTTCACCTTTCTCTTTTAGTTCTTAACATGTGCATTTCTGCATGCATGCATGTGTGTGTATGGGTGTACATGCATGTATGTTGTGTGTATATATGTATATGTTTGTGAAAACTACAGAAAAGTTTCAACAAACATTATCAAACCTAATCCAAAATTATCATACAGATGCTACATCATGACCAATTGGAGTTTATTCAAGGGATGCAAAGATTTTTTTGCACATGCAAATCAACATACATAACATAGCCCATAACAGATTAAATAGAAAGTGAACACCCCAGTTGACACAGGACATACATTCAGTACTATGCAACAAGAAGCCCATGAGTATGGAAGAATTTTCCCTTAACACAGCAAAGGCTGTGTGCAGTAAACCTACAGACAACATGCTAAAGAGGCAAATATAAATGTACTCTTAGGTTACAGAGCACAACACAGAGACCAGTATTCCCCACTTCTGGCCAGCAGTATTCAAAGAATTACTCAGCTAGAGTAATACTGTAAGGGGAAAAAACGTGTATGTGTAGGGAGGGGGTAGGGGGGTCCAAAGATAAAAAGAGGATGTTAAATTGCAGAAGACCCAATATCATATTTCAGAAAGGTATAAATACTCCTCTGGAAGTTCATAGAAATGATAGAGAAATGCAATGCTTTATAATACAAATCATCACACAAAAGTAGAATTATTATACAACAATAATAAATGGACAAGAAATCAAAATAGCTACCAAAGACAGTTATATAGGAAAAATTTAAACATGGGAGTGAAAAAGTTTCTGCAATTAAATACTGATATAAGTACCGATGGAAGAAATTATACAGAGCAAATAATTTATAGACTTATTGATTATAAAAGTTAATATTATCCAAATACTTGGGGAGGCAGAGGCAGGCCAATCTCTGTGAGTTTGAAGATAGACTGGTCTACATAGAGGACATAGACAGCTAGGGCTTGTTACACAGAGAAACCTTGTCTCAGATGTGTATGGGGGGCGGTTAATATTGTTAAAATGTCCGTAGCTACAGTTATCCTCAGCTTTAAAGAAAGTTCCCCTGAGATACCAATTGTATTGTCCGTAGAACTAGGGAAAAATGGAGAATCCATGTGGAAACAGCTCAATGGTAGCGATCTCACCATGGGCACAGAGGCAAAGAAAATGAAATCACTTATCAGGTACCTGTGTTTCTGTGTTCACTGCAGCGATATCCACAGCAGCCAAGAGTTGAGCCCAATTGAGATGTTTGTCAATGGAAAGATGAATATGGAAATCCAGTGTTGATATGGTGTTGACACTGTGTTAGGTGAGACAAACCAGCCATAGAAAGACAACACCCATGCTCTTACTCTTTTGGGGAAGCCCAAACCACTGACCACACTGAGGAGTATGATGGCAGAGGTTACTAGGAAGAACAGTGACAGGCATTCATGGGACCCAAAAACAAATTAGAGGTGCAAAGTTGTTTCAATGAGACATTGTACAAGAGCAAAGCTATAGTGTGTGGCAACTGACTATAGTTAAAGTAACTAAGGGAAAAAAGTTTAAGGTTCCCAGTGTCTACAGAGTAATAAAACAGGGGGAGGTGGAAAGGATAATCACCCTGATTTCATAATCATCTGTGTATATGTATCTAATTATGACACCGTAGCACATAAACAAGTAAAATACTTTTCCAGCTAGAAGTAAATAATTAAAACAAAAAACAAACCAAGGCTAATAAATAACCTTAAAGCGTGTAAGTTTCATAGATTCAAAAACTGATAGTTGAAGCAGGGGTATTTCAAAACAGTTCCAAGAAAAAAAATACTACCCAAACAATATAGAATAAAAGAGTCCAGTTGGTGAGAGTGTGTTAGAGATAGTGGAGCTATGCAAAGCAGTCGGCTGCAGCTTTCTCAGAGACAGATGCCAAAGGAGAAGAGCGGACTGGACACCAGTCAGCTCTGGTAAACTGAATCAATCTCTTTCCTTCCTAAAGTGGTGCGCACAGGCACGTCAGCACTTGAACTGGTTCCATATTTCACTTAAGCCAATCAATATTTATTCATCTCATTACAGCAGAGCTTAAAATATAACACACAGATAGTTAAGTATTAACTCAAGCTCAGCTACTCTACCGGATGATGGTGCATGAGCATGTGTTAGGACTGGTGGTGCATGCATGTGTGTGTTAGGACTGAGGCTTCCAACATGAGGTTCATTAGTGACAGGTGTGCTCCAATGTTGTTCCTTCTATACTTCACGAGCATGTGTACTCTAACTGTTGAGACCCTAAATGCCTCATCCTATGGGTCTGTAGATGCACTGCATACCGAGATGCAATCCTGCACCTTAGGTAGTATCCTCAAGTGCACTTCAGCTAAGGCTTGCGCAGTGGGCCCATTGAGATGGCAGAACATGCCGGTGAGGCCCCAGATGTCATAGTCCTAAGCCCGATTCACATCTTTATTTCAGAAGCAATCCTTAGTCTTAGGCTGTTGTCTGTGGTTTACCGTGTTGATGGCTAAGACATCCCACAAGCTTCCAGTTTTATTGGCGTCTGGCAGACAGATGAGAACAAGGAAGGTAAAAACAGTTAGATCATGTGCCACATTGATGTTTAATTTCAGCCTTCTCAGGGTAGAACTGTCTACTGGACTTCATCTACCAGCAGATGGCCTTCGGTCTCAAATATCACTATTGTCAAGAGCCCTCTCTCCGTATTATTGACTTGCATCCAAAGACTCATGGGGAGAGCTGGGGCTACTGATGAGGGTTACTTTTCTTCCTTGATCATTATTGTTAGAATTATAAAACAAAATGACTCATGATAATGTGAAAGTTTATGAAATCTTAGTGTAGGAAATAGCTCATTTACACTGCCAGGACATAAACTGAGCTCATAATGAAAATTCATATCTGAAAAGGTTATGATTTTGGTTTTGATTTCAGCACCTGGACCATATGTTTGATGCCCTAGTGCATTCCAGGAATCAGCCTCTTCTCTGTTTAGACTTTTGTCATATTTTTTTAAATGTAAGTTATCTCAGTCAGTGTACAAAGTAATGGGTCTTACTATGACATTTTCATCTATGAACTGTGCTTCTTCTGTAAAAATGTATTTTCTATTTAGTCACGTGTATATGTGTCTGAATGTGGATAAGTACGATGAGTTCCAGTGTCTACAGGGGCCAGAGGTACTGGGACCTTAAGCTGGATCTACAAGAGATGGATTGTGAGCCACCAAACATGGGTGCTCGGAACCAAGCTCTGATCTGCTGGAGGAGCAGTTCCTGCCCTTAACCACGGAGCCATCTCTCCAGCACCGGGCTATCACATTTCTGCTATATAGCTTATTTCATGTTATGTCTCCAGATTCCATATCTTCAAAAGCTTTATTCTGCAAAGAAACCATCTTTCTGTGAAGATTATATATTGTGCATAAAAGTAATTGAAGTGACTGCATTTTTCAAGGCCCTGAGTGAACGGTTGACTCCGAAGCTTTCCTGGTGACATTGACTTCCTTCACTGAAGGAAGAGAAAAGGCTACTGTCTTACCCACTGCCTGTCTTCCCTACAGTAAGAGGAGTAGCTGTGTGGGCTGAGAAATCCAACAGGCTTTGGGTGAGGCCTGTGGTCTTGCAATGCCATGGAAACCCTAACTATCAACAAAGGTGGGGTTTTTGTTGTTGTTGTTGTTATTTGTTTTGTTTTGTCTTTTAAATTAGGCACAAGTACATGCTGGGCACTCAGAGTTCAAAGCAACCTTGGCTACACTGTAAGTGCTAGATTATCATATACTATATAAGAAGAAGGAAGGGAGGGAGGCAGGCAGATGGAGGAAGGGAGAGAGAGAGAGGCGCAGGGCTTGGGGGGAGGAAAGAAGAGAGAGAGAGAGAGAGGGAATTCTCTCACAGCTCTGTGAAAGCAGCCCCTGGTACTACTAGAAAAACAGTAAACTTAAGTCTTTTCATTGACTATTTTTCAATCTTTCCAACCATAAACTGAAAGCACAGCTGTGGGTGGGTGTGTTTATATTAAAACACTCTCCAGCTGATTCCTCTGATGTAGAGATGTTGGGAAATACCATTTCCTGGCTGAAAACAACCACTCCAGGGCCTAAACTAGCTTGGCATTTGCTTTCATAAATAAATAAAGTTTTACTGTAACAACCAGATCGCAAGTTGAGTAGGTGCAAATGCCCAGGAAATTCAAGATATTTACTCTCTGGCCTTTTTCAGAATAGTGTGTTGAAATGGTAACCGAGATAGGGAGGCACAGATGAGAGAAAGAGACCTCTGCCTGGAACTGTAGCACAGCATTTGGTCCAAAGCAAATAGCCATTTATCTAACTTTCTTGGGAGTCATGCAATTTCAAGGAACGATTACTCCTTCCATTAATTAAGACGTATTGAATCCAGAAACGCCTTCAGAAATATTTTTGACTATTTAAGATATGAAGCACCCTTTCCTTTGGGAAGATCACCAGATATAACACATCTAAGCCAATTAAAGCAAGATTACGTGCTAAAGAGTATGTTGCCACCTGAAAGGATCAGAAGTCAAACAGAGGGAAGTTGAGATAGGATCGGTATGAGCAGCAGAAGATAAGGAAGGTGCAGAGGACCTGAGATTTCCATAAACATTAAGTATAACATAGTAAACACATGCTCCTTTGGTGGGATGATGTATTGGATAGTTCATTGCTTGGTCCATGCTAAGAGTTTACAACCTGATGAGCAATGGGAAGCAAAGCTGATGTTAGGACTTGCTATACTTGCAACGTAGCAAGGACATTTGTTCTAATATCCATTATCTCATGCTTTGGAAGGGTCTGAGTGTAGGCTCACTTGGGTGGTTCCAGTCTGAGGCTTCTCATGAGGTTAAAGTTAACTCCATGGGCTGAGGCTGTAGACAGAAAACTGGCCAAGGCCGGAGCATCTGCTTCCAAGGGGCTCAGTCATATTGGCCAAGGTGGCTTACAGTCTTGCCCATCTTAGGCAGGCCTTAGCTTTGTTCTGTAACTCAAGGGCACCTGCATAAGGCTGCTTGAGTGTCTTCATGACACATCAAGTGGTTTTCTATCAGGAAGAGAAAAAGTCACATTGCCATTTATGACTTTCGGACGGAGGTCTACCATGTCTTTCATACCATTCAGCTTGTTAAATGTGGGTTAAGGGGAGTGCTAAAAATTATTTCAGCAGTTCAGAGCACTTGCTGCTCTTCCAGAGGACCCAAGTTCAGTTCCCAGCACCCACATCAGGTGGCTCATAACTGCCTGTATCTCCAGTTCCTGAAGATCTGACACTCTCTTCTAGACTCTGTAAGCTCCTACACACACACACACACACACACACACACACACACACACACACACACGGTGAGCATAAATACACACTGGCACACACATACACACACTCACACACATGTACAGAGAGAAAAAGATCAAATAAAATAAATAAAATATTTTAATTGGGTTGTTGGGTTGGGTAGAGTGCCTTCCTAGCATGCATGAATGCCTGGGTTTGATCTCCAGCCCTGCAGAAACAATGCTTGTAGGTATACACCTGTAACCCAACACTAAGGAGATGGAAGCAAGAGAATCAGGGCTCCAAAGCCTTCCCTGGCTACATAGCAAGTTCAAGGCCAACTTGAGATACATAAGATCCTGGGATTATAGGTAAGCACCTTACCCACTGAGCCATCTCAACCCTGATGCATTTAATTAAAATTTTTTTTATTGTTATTACCGGTACATTTTCTTTCTTTTATCACTCTGTAGACAAAGTCTATTGCTGGCATTCACTGGACCCTCTCTCAATACTCTAGTTCAACTAAATACGAGTAGAGCTGTCTTCTCATTTTCATGGGGCTTGGGATGGGGGGAGTAAGTCTCCCTCTGGACTGTGTTGCTGGGCACTTCTGTTTGTCATGCTGCGGTGCAGGTAAAACACTCAGTAAATTCAGCCTTTGAATTAAGCTGTAACCAAGCTTGTATATTCATTAGAGGAGAAAAATTCTCCTCGAAGAAGTTCAAATTGTTTATTGATTTTCATTTCTGTGTTCAAAGGAAGCCTGCGTGAGCCTGTGTCTGCGCCATCCCCATGGGTCTGGGCAGCCAACGAGTGTATCACATTTAAACCCAACAGAGTGGTGGCCAGTCAAAATAGGAGGATTCTTCGAAAACTGTATTAACAAACACCGAGGGGATGAGATTTCCAGCTCAATAAGGTTAGCTCTTAATGAGGAATAACAAAGTTGCCACAGCTGGCAATAAGTGGCAATTTAAGGGGAAAAATGAAATAAAGAATTAGGGAGTAGGAAGCATATTTGTGCACACCTTTACCAGTGATAGGTGACAGGCAGCTATTTTTGAAATTCACTTTATCCTTCTCGTTAGTAATTTAATTCTATAGGAGGTCACTCCACTGTGTAATTATGGACTGAGTGTTCTCAGGCCTCACAAAGACAGCACTATAGTTATTAAGTTGCCTAATGATCATAGGCATCTACAGGAACTGACGCTGAGGCAGAAGATGGAGATACCCATTTACATAAAAACATATAAATGTGAATATTTATGTGCTAGGGCAAGGCCTGACCATTAGATTTTATGAATGCATGTGAAACACTATTTGTAACCCATCTGAAGTCTTGCCACACTCTGATATATGGAGGGTTAGTTAGTACTACCGGTTCAAACTGTGACGTAGTCGGCCACTGTCTCCATCTTATTTTTTAATAATCTGCATTTAAAAACAAACCTAGACATATGTGATCCTAAGTGCAAAGGTATACTAATAAAGGTGCTCCTTCTCTCTCAGATTCAAGACCTTGGCTTAAGATTCCTTGGAAAAGCATCCGTGGTTTAGATTTTGAGTTGGTCCTGAAAGACTTGGCAAGATAAGAAACATGATCTGCCGTTAAGTCAGTGAGAAAAGCACAGGCTCCCAGCCTCCACTGTCCTTGGTGGGGCAGGGGAGGAAGATCCTGCTTTTTCTACTTCTCTAAGGCAGCCTTGCCTCCATAGACTGTAGCCCTGAATCTAACAGGTCACATGTAGGAAAGCTGTGGGAAAAGGCATTTTTTTTCCCTCCCTCAAAGGGATGTTTGAGACTGAAATAAGACACCAGAAGTAATATTTTTGCAATTCTATATCTTCACAACACTACAGTGCTTGACAAGAGTAGGCTTGTACATGGCCGTGAGACCTCCCCCCATGGCTAGAAGAGCAGCCACACAGACCCAAGTGAAGCCTTACCTACAGCATCCATTGTGAATGCCAGCCAGTGCCTTCCATAAAATGTAGCACCACATGGAAAACCTCAAATCAATTCTCACAACCCTTCTAATTGTGCCTGAAAATACAAGGAATTCTTACCTCAGAGGAAGTCAGTTATCCTGGTTCTCAGAAGCTTTGTACACCATAGGAACAGATTGCACTGGGGAGAGCTAAGAGAAGAGAATGTGTGAACACAGAACATGAGAAGACACTTCTAACTAAAATGGAGGGTTGGGCTGGAGAGATGGCTTAGTGGCTAAGATTACTTGCTCTTGCAGAGAGAGGACCAGGTTAAGTTCCCAGCTTATATGTGGGGACCCATCGGTAACTCTGCTTTCAGGGTGCCTGATGCCCTCTTCTGGCCTCCATAAGCACTGCGTACACAGACGCATACACACAGGAAGACAGCAGCTGAGTCAAACAAAATAAAAACAAGTAAATCTTTAAACTATACGACTCATTGAGACCCTTTATACAAAGACACCCATCTAATGTCTAAAAGTGTCCAGGAGATCGACAGACCCAATTCTGCACTGCTGTAATTTCACCTCCGTGAATTAAACTTTCATCAATTTTAAGGTAAAAATGATAACCAGCATGTACCCACAAAACAAATGCAGAGTGGGGGCCCGTGGGAGGGCTCACTTGCTACCTGAAAACCTGAGCTTAATCTCCAGATGCCCCAAGGAAGAAGGAGAGCACAGACTCCTGAAAGCTGTTTTCTGATGTCCACATGTGCTCACAAGCATATACACAGGTAAGTAAACAGACACACAAGAAAAAGAATTTCAGGTCATAAAAAGAAGGAAGCAGAGAGCACTGCTCAGGCCTGTGAAGTAGTTCAGTGTCCAAACATCAGTAATAACGGGCCTGTGGAGAATTCTCCCGTGAAGAGATCGCATTCATTTATCAATAAGATTATTTTTCTCCATTAGTTTTGTATTAAAAGAAAAACCATCTGAGAAACACCAATCAGATGAGAAATCTGATTAAAAAATATGCAGTGACATTTGGAACAAGAGACGTAAGGCAAAATCTTTTGAACTTGGTCCTGTATCAAATAGTTGCCCTGCTGGCTTGGAAAGGTCACTCCTCCGTCTAGTATCTATGCCGACTCTTCAAGCATCCAGAGAAGAGTGAGGAGACTAAGGATTTGGCTATGCATCCTATGACTGGAGAGGTAAGGGGCATGGATCTTTTGCCAGTGAGTAGAGGCTCCAAAAGGCTCTCAGGGGCCTTGAGATGTCTGTGCTCGGTGCTGTGTGCTCCAGAAACTCCAGAGAGAGTGATTTAAGTCCTTGCTATCACGCAAGCTAAGCCGAGTGCCAATGTTCCTGTTTGAAGTGACTTCCACCCTGCGGCCTCTCATTCCTTGCGTAGCTTGGAATCTACCTTGCGCTTTTCTTCTACTATTCTTAAAGCTTCCAATATGTCATGTAGACGAGCCAGAGGAAACAGGAATTGCTAGGCTCTCTTGGCATGAGTAAGAGTCACTTCTGGGCTGACACACACTCGAAAGCTGTTTGTAGCCGTGGCTGTACTGGAGTTTCTCCCTGTCCTGAGCTATCTCATACCTCACCTAAAAATCAAATCTAGATATCAGATGTAGAAATCAAACCCTTAAGCTATCACAACTCTGCTTGAACGGTCCCAGCAAGCCTACCTTTCTATCCTGTGGAGACCTTTGCTAGACAGAGCTCTCTAGCTTCAAGCCCCTTGCCACTCAGCCTGGGTTGTGTCATTGATCACCTCACCTGGTCAGTTGCTTACCAGTGCCCAGTGCCCAGTCCAGGCTCTGTGGGATGGTCTCCCTCCTCCCCCAGTGTAATTGCCAGGGCCTGCTTGCCTCGCCTTGTTTGTAGGACCAATGCCAATTTGCTCTCTCTGTACATAGCATACATCACACACAGACTCTACTTTGTTGCCAAGAAGAGTTAGCTCAGCGACTCTCATACTAGGATGCAGCCCCTGACTTCCCCTCCCACATCTCTCAGAGAAGCTAAGGGCTCCACCCTCCTATCATATCCACCATTGGTAACACACACACACACACACACACACACACTAGAAGAGTGGTGAAGAGGAAAGGCTATTGGGGGCATGGGAGGGTCAACGTGATCAAAATACATTACAAACAGACAAAAACATCCTCCTGAAATCTACTATTATGTATAATTAATTCATACTAGCAAACATTTGAAAACCAGTCTTTTGCTTATCACATTTGCTTTAATAAATGTTGTAATAATTAGTCCTACCTATCTCACCATTGTTACCAATTGTCTGCCAATAGGGATAAAGTCTAATCAGGCGGCCTTCTTTCTATAGAAAAACCTACAGGAGGAGAGGCAAAGAGACTTTCCAACAGCCAACGCTCCCTTCCCTAAAGCAAAGCATCAGTTTTCACTGGGGTCCTAGACTGGACAGTAAACTCCAGACAGGGCAACTCCAGATCTCAGAAACTGGAATCTTGCTGAACACTGCAGGAGAGATTCCCACTCAAGAGACTGGGAGATAAAAGTGGAAAGATTGCATGTACACTTGCCTTTTATCTGCATCAAACACACACAAATCACAAGTGTTTACAGCTTGCAGAGACTTATTTTTAATTTATTCCTTTCCATGTATGCACCCTGACTTTAGGTCCCAAACCGTTCTTATCACAGCTTTCACAAAACTCTAAATTAGTACAGGTAAACCACCCTCACGACACCTGTGAGGGAGCAGCCCCTGGTCCTTAGGTTAGGATTTCATTGCACCAGGAAGTATCACCAGTGAAGGGAATGGGAGCTAAAAGGCCATGGCCCGAGAGGAAGACTTCAGTGTCATAGAATTATGCAGAAAATGGCTCATTTTCAAATTGAGAGTCATGACCTATCAAAGTACAGGAACTTGCTTTATTGCTTAAAAACAGAAAAGATTTATTTATGACTTAAAAATTTTGAAGTTAATTTTTAAAAGGTATTGAGTTCAGAAATAATGGGTTTAGAAACGATTAATGTCATTGATTTGAAATTAGATAAAAGCTTTGTTTTTACTGTCATTAGTTTTGAATCTACCATGTCAACTCAATCTTTGCTCGTTAATTAACTTAATTGTTTTACTGGATAAAAATAGACTTTTTCATTAATACCATCGTTTGTTTCAATCAGAAGCATTCCCACACTTGGAATGCATTTCATTGGTTTCTAAACTATTTGTCCGATTTTCAAACAAACCAATTTTCTTCGTAAGGACCATTATAGTATGATCAAGGTCTCAAGGACTCTCAAAACAAATGGAAAGATTAGAGAGATGTGCATAATACTTATAAATACATTTATTTGAGTCTAAACTACCCTTGCCAACAGAGATGAACACTGAGTACAATGTTTTAAGAGAAAGAAAATAGCCAATATGTATCTGGAAAGAGAAGTTGTGTAAATAAAAAGGCAAAAGTAAACAGAGAAGAAAGAATAGAAAACATGTGTGTCCAGATAAAGATGCATATCCTTTCTCCTCTGGGAAACTAGATATTAAAATATCCAGTGATTAAAACATGCTTTAACATTTATTCATCTATATCCATGGAGAATAAAATGTCTCTAAATATATCCACACAATGATTGTGGCTCATGTGGCTTCACAGTAACATTTCCTTGGTCCAAGTCGTTGACAAATGTCCAGGTCTGGTGAGAGCATTTGTTGATAACCCAGCAGGTAGAATTTGATTTCCGGCAAAGCCCTGCTCTATGGTGTGTTTACAAAGGAGTGAAAGTGTTGTCCAATTACCCTCAGGAAATGGAGACCTAGCCCCATCGTAAGAAGACAAGCGCTGTTAGACCTCACCACATTGACTGAGGCCTCCATGTGATATGAAAAGTCGACTAAGTTAGTCCCTCAAGGAGAGAGCCCAGTCCCCTTACAGCTCGCTGTAATACAAGATGGAGGTGCAAAGGTAGAGATGTGTTCTTACAGGCCAAATGGCAACCAGCCGCCCACTAGGAGGAAAGCATTAGATTCTCAGCAACAGAGACCTCAGAGATGAGCAAGGAGCTGAAGAGACAGTTCGGCTCAGTCCTCCAAGCACAAAGACCCGAGTTCAGTTCCCAGAGCCCATGTGGAAGCCAGGGACAGGTGTATGCCTGTACTTGTGACACATCGTAGGTAGGGACAAAAATATGTCTCGGAAGACCTCTGGCCAGGAGGCTACTCTAGCCAAATCATCAGATTCCAGGTTCAATGGGAGACCCTGTCTCAGAAAATCAGGTAGACAGTAATTAAATAACACATTAATACTGATCTTTGGTCTCACCCACAGGCACACATGCAAAGAACATATAAAAACACACCTAAGTAAATAATTAAAGATCAGAAGCAAACAGTTCCATCTATCTTATGAACCCGCCTCTGTCATCACGACTGAGATTTCGTGGTAGTAATCACGTGGCATTTTGTACCTGTGGTGCTTGCTAGCTCATAGGCATTCCAAGAGCGGATGCGTTAAAACTGCCTTGACTTTTAGGTGACAAGAAAACAACCTCCTCCCAAGGCAACACCCCATGTTATTCAACAACTGCCCCCATCATCCTTCCTCGGAATGCACTCTGGTCACAGACCACTTGCTGCAAAGTAATTTGACCCTGAATCCTATTTGTGTGCAATCTTAGAGCACATGAGAAAAGGCTCCTTTCCAGGGCCCTCTTATACTTGTTCTTACATACAAAATGAACTTTTCTGGGGAGATTTGCCTTTGACTGTTGCCTTTTAAAGAGTGACACAGTCAGGGCGAGCCTAGGGTGACAGCTTCCATCTCTCCCCTTCACCCTGTAGATGAGGACATTTTAGTTTGTGTCTTGTTTCCTTAAGGCACCTGCAGTGAGCCTCAGGACCTTGGTTTGGAAATCCTGATCCTTGACACTTGGCCCTTGACCCTTGACCCTTATTCCCTCTGAAAGCAGATCAGTCTGTATCCCAGAAGATCTATCCCAGTATAAAAGAACTCTCTGGAAAATTGATAGCAGAGCCATTCTCTTCAGGGAAACTGATGACACTGGATGCTTGCATGCATTTTTCTCTGTGGCTCTCAGCTTCTAGCAAGATAACAGGCCTTTCACTGAGCCAAATACTGGGTGGTGACCCCCAGATGGGTCTGTTTACGATATCGTTTTCTAGGTAACAAAGAAGTACAAGCTGCCTCCAGCAGGACCCTTGGGCCCTACCCACTATTTATATAATGCTGTACTTTTTGTACTCACTTGTGCTACTTGTTTTTCATCTAAAAATTTTTCTGTTTACTTCTCCCCATTATTTTGAAGCAAATTCTCCCCTAAAAGATGTACCTCATCACATCTATGATCTCTTTCTTTAAAAAATATTTTAAATGGTTTTATTTTATTAATTAAAATATAATCACAGGATGTCTCCCTCCAATTCTTCCCACACCCTTGTCTTGCTCTTTCTCAAATGCATGGCCTCTATTTCTCTAACTGTTGTTTTCCGTGTGGTGGTTTAAATAAGAATGTCCTCCACAGACTTTTATATTTCAGTGCTTGGTCCCCAGTTGGCGGAACTTTTGGGGAACAATTAGGAGGTATGGCCTTGTTGGAGGAGGCATGACACTAGGAGTGGGCTTTGAGGTTTCAAAAGCCCAAGATGTTCTCAGATAGCTCAGTTTCAGAAGCCACCACTATTTTGAGTTAACCCAGATCCGAAAGCTCAGCCACTGCTCCAGCACCATGCCTGTCTTCCCTCCCTATGAGGGCCATGCACTCTAACCCTCTGGAACCATCAGCCCCAAATTTAGTACTTTCTTTAATAGGTTGCTTTGTTCATGATGTTTTATCAGGGCAATATAAAAGTAACTCTATATATTATACACAAATATTTATACATAGATATAGATAGATGATAGAAGATAGATAAAGATATTGATATAGATACAGATATAGATATAGATATAGACATGGACATAGATATAGATATAGATATATCCTGCTCGGTTTGTATAGTAATGCTACTTGAATTATCATGTTTTCAGGATTGACACTGGCATTAGATAGCCAATGGGTCTGCTCTTCCCCAGGGAAGACTATTTATTCTGCTCTCAGCACTCTTTAGCTGCCTGTAATTCTCTGTCTAGGGCTGAGGACCTGTGAGAGGCTTCCCCTATTTGCTTTAATCTTTTATGAAATACCTGAAAAAAGTTCACAAACATTGCAACAGACATCGATGCTGAAGCTAAATCAAGATATTCTAAATGTTGATGTTTCTTGTCTAAGATGAGAGACAACGGTAGCAGGAAATTGGGGTATTGGTGTAGGATGTTGCCAAGTGGCGAAATGCTGTTGAGCCCCTAATGTGTGGCAAGGATAGTGTTAATTAAAAGAGAGCTTATAGCACACCATAAACAGAAACAGCAGCAAGTAAACAGGCAGTGATATCACACCAGGTGTGCTCTGTCTTAGCTTCCAGAACAGGTTGGTGTGGGAGCCAATGAGGCATTTATAATCCAGTTTTAGGAGCCAAAGACTTTGCCAGACATCACAAGTATGATGTTTACACTTGAACAGCTGTATATTAAGGTGGGAAGATGATGTGAGAGAGAGAGAGAGAGAGAGAGAGAGAGAGAGAGAGAGAGAGAGAAAATGAGAAAATGAACCGCTAGGGATAGGGAGCTACAGAGAACAAGAGTGCAAACAACAGACACTAGACAGAAGACAGGTTCAGGCACTGAGCCCTTGGGAGCATGCCCCTGAGGACTGTCTTGTGCTCAGTCCCACTCATCTCCACACACTCTCTCTCTCTTTGCTTGCTGCCCTCCCCAATGTGAGCAGCTTCATCCACCATGGTCTCTGGCTACAAGAATGCCCTGCCCAAGACAATGGAGCCATCAGACCACAGTCTGGAGGCCCCGGAATCATAAGTTAAAAAATAAGTCATTCCTCCTCTAAGTTGCTTGCCTCAGGTGCTTTGTTACAGTCGCAGAAAGCCAGAGCTCATTTGGAATGCCCAAGTGTATTTTATTTTTAGAATTGTTAGATAATTATCAGAAATAAGAAGTTACCAAAAACCTAGAAGCAGATTTTACAGTCCAGTTAAAATATTCACTCTCTACAAACTTCAGTTCTAATTTCTCCATATACAAAGCTCAAAATGCTTACGTTCGTTAACTGGCGAATGAACCCAAACTCCTTGGCTTCCGTTTTCCAGGCTACTAACCCAGAGTTCATTCCTGAGGGTCTTTTTGTTTTGTTTTGTTTGTTTGCTTGTTTGTTTATTCTGCATCTACATCTCCAAGAAGTGAGATGATATGGAAAATATGGAAATCCAAAAGGGAATGCTGAAACCTAGCTGGGGAGTGACAATAAATACCAGACCAGAATGGGGTCTGGATGGCAGAATAAATAAAAATCAGAGTGTTGTGGGTCAGAGAGGACAAGTCGTGGTGGGGGATGGTGTGGTGGGAGGCGTTGTGGTCCAGAATGTTTTTCAGAATAATCATCTGACAGAGATGAGAGGGTTTATTTTATCCTGAGTACTGTGTGAAACTAGCTTTGCACAGTTACTTGATTTTTGGGCATTGATTGCTGAAGTCAAATTAACTAGAATATTGAGCGTTCAGTCTTGAGCAAAATAGTACAATCATCTTCTGGGACTCTTCATTATTTTCTTCATAATGTTAACGTTATATAACCAATATATATATTTCCTTTTTCACTTTTTCTCTATAAAACCTTTATCAGATTCTTTGTTTTTGCCAAAGAGCAAAGGCTCAATAATGACTAATGTCTTATGGGAAATTATGCTTCCATAGATGAATGTCTGACTCCTGAGCTTCTTGCCTGAGTTACAGGTGAGTAAGGCAGATCCAGAGGCCGCCTGTCTGCTACCTAGAAGCCGCATCCATAGAAGGTCCCCACTCAGCCATCAGTTCTAATGCCAGTGAGAAAAGATCTGAAAGTGTCCTCTTGTGACAGGAAGTTCATTCTGCCTGGTCATTGTGGATGTGGGCAACAAGCTCAGGTCCAGGAAATTACCTAAGCTGGCAAGACCAAATAAGTAATTGCAATGGCAAAGGCAAGGAGGACTTTGGTACCAAGATGAAGGTGATAGGTAGGGCTGGGTGCAGTGGAAGGATATGAGGTACCCAGATATTTCATCAAAGGGATAAGCCAGGGACCGGACTGACATCAGTGGTGACAGTGGGAATCTCAGTTACTGCTGTCTTGACTTCAAGCCACCCAAACATATCCATGTACCATGTGCCAAAAACAGTGAGAGGGTGACATCTAAGGCCACTGTTCTCCATGTCATTGAAGCCCCCAGTATCTGTCCTTTATACAGCTGTCTTCTTTTAGCCTATCCTTTCTTTCTGCATAAAATATATCTGCTTTTATCATTTCATGTGTATGAATATCTTCCCTGCATATGTGTATGTGCGCCATGTGTGTGCCGAGTTCCAAGGGAGGTCAGAAGAGGACATCAGGCCCTTTGGGAGTAAGGTTACAAATGACTCTGAGACACCATGTGGGCACTGGGAATTGAACCCAGGCCACAAGAGCAACAAGCGCTCTTACACATTGAGACACCTTTTCAGCCCCTCTTTTTTGTCATTTTAATCCCCGCACCACTGTGGTTCTTTTGGCTGTGTGGCCGTCTTGGGTATCCTTGCTATGGTGAGCCCACAGGGAACACTTGTGGTACCCAGAGCTTGTGTTGATTTCTGTTCTTAGGAAAAATGCTGAGACACTAGGATTTCCCCAAGAGCCAAAGATGATACTAAACTTCTAGGCTGATGAATTCAGTGGTACCCTGTGCTTTAGGACACAGATCAGGAAAACCTGGCAACCACTCATCACATTCTCAGATACAGGGGGCCTTTCACAAAACACGCCGTGTCTCTAACATACAAGGATGTAGTGTCAACAGGTCTCCAAACATTTACCCCACGTTTTTCACAACGTCACAAAAGACGCAGCTGCTGTTTGAGCGTGGTGGTGCCTGCGGCCCTTCTCTTTAGAGCCCCGTGTCCATGTGTCTTCCCTTCTCTGTGAGATCATGTCCCTTGATCTCAATATTAAGGCCTCTGAGATCATTTGCTCATGTTGTACTTGCCCCTGATCACTGCGCTGACCCAAACACATACTCATACAATGTTCAGTCTTTCTTAAAACAAATTGGATGTAGCTCCACAAATATTTAAAAAAAAAACTTTTATTTTTGAATTATGTGTATGTTTGTGTGTGAGTATAATTGTATGCATGAGTGTGCATACATGCATGTGTGTGCAGGCCAGAGGCCCATATCCATGCTGCTTTTGATGTCTTTCTACCTTACTTTTTTGGGGCAGGAGCTCTCAGTAAGCCTTATGTTTGCTTATGTTCTTTTTTTTCTGTTCCGTGCAGGTAGGCAATAAAAGAACAAATTGGGCTATGTGTGTGTGGTTCTACGGGTAAGAATGCTTGTTGCACAAGCTTAGGGACCTCAGTTCAGATCCCCTGCCCACGTAAAAATGTGGCTGTGACTGTGCACATCTGTAACCACAGAGCTGTGCTGTCAGCAGTGCAGGCAGGGAAATCAGTGGGGTTTGCGGACTGCCAGCACACAGGTACAGTGAGAGACCCTGGCTCACTCCTAAGGCAAAGAAAGAAAAGCAAGACCCTTGGCATCCTCCTGTGTCCTATGGATGTACATACACAATCACCTACACATACAAGTGCAAATAATACACACACACACACACACACACACACACACACACACACACTATAAAATTGGAAAAACAAAAACAGAGAATTCTAACTGGCCCCATGAAAAGATGCTGTAAGGCAAGCTACAGAGATGCTGACCTCTCACATCATCCAGTGACTCACTACTTGTCTATACTGACCGTGAAAAAGCAAGTTGTTTTGTTCAGGGTGGCTCTTTTTATTTTATTTTGTCTTTTGTCTTTCACCTTGTTTAGTTAAAAGGACACCAGTCATATTTGGAAAGCTACAGAATTCACTTGAAGATTTCCTTGCTCCCCTGGTGGAATGTGAAGACGATCTGAGAAGACTGTCATTGCATTCAGGGCTCTGCTAGTCTGCTCCTTCCTCTTACATTGGAGGGAAATAGTGCCATCTGATGTTTTCCTTGCCTTTCCCACCCCAATTAAAGGGAAATTATTAATGATGTATACTATAGTATCATTCTGCCATAGACTCAAACAAACAAGTAACCACCAAGCAACAACATGATTCCTGTTGAGCACAAAGGACCAAGAATGCCTAGTAAGAGAAAGTGAAATGATAAAGTTGTTTAGTTGCAAGGCCTGGGAGGGTGATTTCCGAATTAGCATGTGACTATGGCCAGCACAAGTTGTCCACTCAGCCCATAACTCTGTGATGGTACTTTAGAATTAATATTTATGGTGATGTACTAAATAGCTATATCAGTGGGCGGACCTGACGTAAAGATGGACAGGAATAATCATAGGAAAAGTTAACATTCAATTGAACAACATTCTTCCCCCCCCCCTGCAAGAATCACTCCACTTCACCTACACATTAACATACACACACATACACACATGCACACACACATACACACACACAGAGGCACTAAGCCAATGCAACAGCAATAGATGAGGAAGGTTCGGCACAATGTCAAATCACCTGTCTGTAATTATAGCAGCCATGCGTGTTGGTAGATCCAGTGAATGTTTTGAACCTCTTTAAGAAGTTTATACAGTTAGTGGCCGTATACTATTCCATAACAACTTATGTAAGCGATTTACAGTGGTTACCCATTAAGAGTATAGGCAAGCTTTCTGAATCTTTTTAAAAAAAGCAGTCATGTTAATCATTGTATCAAGATCATTAACTGATATTTTAAACTTAGGATTCAGTCATTAATTTACTTATAATTAAATCAGTGCTTTCTCTTCTAGATAAAGTCACAAGCTCTACCTGGCTGCTGCTCTAGAAAAGACTAAGCTTTTCAAAGCCTGGTGAGGACCAAACACTACAAAAGCGTGTGATTGTACCTACAAATAGAAATGTGTTTTCCATGTTATTACATCCATATGAAAACCAGAGTGAGGTTTCTGCTAGCAGCTGTGCAAGCGCAACATGTGACTAGTACTGGATTTGTCCCGCTGAAAGCCAAGAACACTGTTGGACAGTGTGTATGCAAAACTACCTCTGCACATCAAGCTACATGTGGAGCAGGATCTCAGCCTGTGAAACCACCAACAGTGAGTCTCCTAATTGCCCTGGGTGTCTGCCCGCCATGGCAGTCAGCTCCAGAAGCCAAGCAGAGTGAAGAGCTACCTGAGCTCAAGAGGCAAAATTGCAGCCTGTTGAAATCAAGTGGGGCCAGGGAGGTGGCTCCACAGGTAAAGGCACTTACTGTCAATCCTGGTAGCCTGAGTTGGAACCTCAGGACCCACAAGATGGAAGGAGAGAACTGACTCCTGAATGTCATCCTCTGACAGCCACACACGTGGATAACAACAAAAGGTAATAATTAAGGGGTTGAAGAGATGGCTCGGCTCGGCAGGTAAGAGCACTTGCTGCTCTTGCAGAGGACCCAGGTTTGGTTTCCAGCACCACAAAGTTGCTCACAATTGTGTGTAACTCCAGTTCCAGAGGATTCAACATCCTTGTCTGACCTCTGTGGACAGAAGATATGCACATGACACACAAACATACATGTACACACACACACACACACACACACACACACACACACACACACACTCATGCACACACACACATATGCACACACAGAGTAAATTAATCTAAACATAAATAAATAAACAAAATGCAAAAACAAAATTTGTTGAGAAGGTAGAATGAGCCAGACAGGAACAGAGTCACCCAGAGAGGGGGAGCCCACACATCTGAGGATGAAATTTCTGCATCTCCTTGGCTAAGTACCAGGATACAAAGACTCTGCCCTAGACCTCAGGAATTCTGGTAGGGACTTTCTCCTATGCAACCAAGAGCTGGAACTTTATGTCAGAGACCACACACAACCTCTGGTCAGGGCCGAGGAAAAAGGTCTCAGTGGGCTCACTGGGCATCCGATCAAAACCATAAAGGCCTGCAGTCTAGACATTAGAATCAAACCTGAGGACAGGAAGCTCATAATAAAACTATACTCAAATTCAAAATCTATGCATTGTCTTATTTAAAAACTATATCCACTTTAAAAGGTTAAAATTTAAAGTAAAAACAATTTTATATTAATACAATACATTAATGCATTCTTTACATATAAATAAATGTTTATAAATATATAATTGTACATATATTAATTTATGAAATAAATTCTCTACCCAAGTAATTTTTGTAGTGACCAGTTATAGGACATAGGTCTATGTCCAGCCAGGCATTGTGGTGCATGCCTTTAATCCCAGGCAGAGGCAGGCAGATCTCTGATTTCAAGGCCAGCTTTGTCTACAAAATGAGTTCTAGAACAGAGAAATCTTGTCTAAAAAAAAAAAAAAAAGGAGGAGAAGGAGGAGGAGGAGAGGAGGGGGAGAGGAAGGGAAAAGTAGCTCATACGATAGTGTACGTACCCAGGTTCAAGGCATTTTCAAATGTACTGTAGTAAAGCAACTCTTTAGGCCTTACTATCAGAGCTCATGTGTTCAAATACAACAGTGTAACTTATACATTAAAAGTCCAAATATTAGAAATGAATCTATTTATAATGTCCTAGAAAGAGACCTGCTCACAAAACAGCAACAGCAGCAGCAGCAGCAGCAGCAACTGGGGCCCAGGACTGACATTGGCTGCCCTCTTCCCTCAGCCTTGCCTTGATGATGTAAGTGGGTCATTTGGTCCCTGGTGTTCATAGAGGCTGCCAACGCTAGGATCAGTCAGGTCATTGGCCTTCTGAGAAACATCTTCCTAAAGCACCCTCAGACTGTCTGTCAAGAGCTGAGCCTGACACAGTTATGAGCAGAAATTTTGAGGGGCAGTGTGTCCCATATACACCTAGTTAGTGAATAATCATAGTGGTGGACTTCATTCTCTGACATGAGTTGTGCGCCTCTCCAACAGAGTAACAGGGAACTGTGTGAAGTCACATGGCAGCTTGTTATTTCCTGACTCCCTTACAGTGGTCAGTGAGGGATCAGGGACAATCCCTCATCCTTGCTACTTAACACTTGGGTTTGGAGTGAAAATGGACTAAGTGACAAACAGGTGACAGGCAGGGCACATGGAGTCACTGAAAAGGGGCGTATTTTCTGCACTATATTTGTAAGTTCTCACTTCCTGTACTATGCCCACTCGTGAGGACAAAGGCAGTCAGTCTGCGCCATGTCTAAGAGGACACTGTGGAGTATCCTTTCTCACGTTGCCCACTATCAAAAGAGTCTTAATGAGAGCTGTTTTCCCTAACAGGATTCAAATGTGAGGAAGAGAAGCATAAACCTACCAATGCAATATTGGCTCATAGCACAGACAGCTGCCCTTGGTGGTTACCAGAAAACACTATTAGTTTCCTATTGGCAGATAGACAGCCACACATAGCTGGAAAAATTAGTTGACACCTAAGACTCAATTTATCTGGATTTTATAATTTAAACAGCTCTTAGGCAGCGATTTAAATGAAAGATGCACTATTAAAAACAAAAACAAAGACGAGATCCTAAGTATACTTTAGTGATGCCAGTGGGCGTGGCACATGAAGGGAGAACTTGCAAATGTCAGTGCAGCGCCCTTTCAGTGACCCCGTGTGTTCTGCCTGTCACTTGTTTATCTCCATTTTTCACTCCAAACCAAACTGTAAAAACCTAGGGTCTTGCCTTGTAAAGAGTATTCAGTGGAATAGCTCACTGAAAGGAAATTCTTCTTAGAAGAACATGCATACATAGACATACACAGACACACAGACACACAGACACACAGACACACACACACACACACACACACACACACACACACACACACACACA
>OU015747.1:138200980-138215352 GCA_907169655.1 Acomys percivali
CACACACACACACACACACACACACACACACACACACACACACACACCCCTTCCATCATTTCTTCATGATCCTATAAAAAAGGGACAGAGGAGAAGGCAAACATTTATGGAGAGGAGGAATTTTCTCATAATGACCCCAATAAATATGTTTGTTGTAGAGAAATAAATATGAAGGAAAGACACGGAAGCCAGTTGCTAGAAAAAAGGCTTGTTTATGCTTAATACATTGGAAAGGTTTTGAAGAGCTGCTCATCCATGTTAAAAAATATTGCCCCTGGATTGCTGACAAGGACAGGAAGACCTATTGTGACCAGCTGAATAAGTGCTGGCTGTTCAAGTGAAAGTGCCCAGGGGCAGAAATAATTTACGTACCTAATTCTTCCAGCATGTCAGCAACTGAACTATCAAGGGGGAACACATGTATCATGGGTCTTGGGCTTTTATACACACAAGTAAGCACACATATGTACACACTTAGTATTCACACACAGCACAGCTTTTCATAAGGGGTTCAGTCTTAACAGGGGCATGGTGGTGGGATGTGGGGTGGGGTGGGGTAGGGGTGGTGTATAGTGTGTACACCAGAGGCTCCTTGAGTTCTCTTCTCTTCAGAAAGCAAAAGCAAAACACAGCAGAGGAAAACACATTCGTCTATCCCCATGGACAAGAGTCTCCCCATGGCCTCGATTTCCCAGAACTCTCTGTGGGCTATTAAAACAGTCTATAAAGCTATCTGAAGATGCCACACAATTTCAGAACCGGAGGTTACCGGCAGTGGAAAGCTTCTGAGGCAAGAAATAAACATAAAGCAATGGAAGTGACCTCAAACATTCCTTTCCAAGGCAAACCACTGCAACTATTAAAGCCAGAAGCATGGAGTGAGCACGGTACGAGCTGCTGACCTGCGTATCCCCGCTCCCCAGCAAGGCCTGTGAGTAACAGATGTTTGAGTCACTGGTCTTCGGACCAGCGCTTTAGAATTCCTCATTGTAAGCTAAACACGTTGATGTTTCAGGCATATTGCTTATATAAAAGAATAATGCTGTGTTATTTGGTAAAGCATTTTTTTTCTACCCCAAAAGGAAGCATATCCTTTTCTTTTTCATTCTATCTTCCAAATGAGGCTATTTGCCAGTAAGAGGGTAGTTAAAAATTCAGATTCTGTGGCAGAATGGGGGGTGATACAAAGTCCCTCTCTGCCTGTGGCAAATTTATTGCGACACTGAAAGCTCTCTGCCAATCACAGTTACAGTCACGGAACCCAACTAGTACTATGGGTCATATAACCAAGTCTTCAAGGAGAGGGTGACAAGACGGCTCGAAATTTAATGGATTTATGGTATTAGACGATGAAGAAAAATACCTGTCTGGACTAATCATAAACTTTTCTTTAGCTGCAATTAACCTCACGCTGAAATACTGTGTGGAGGCTCCTTAAGTGATGGCACTTAGGGGAAGCAATGAATACGTAATTGGAGCCTGGCGGGGAGGGGGCTCCCTTAAAAAAAATGAACATTTTCACCAAATAATAAAACACTGTGCTATATATTCAGGATCTAACTTAGGTCACATTTAGGACTTTAGCTGACAAGGATAGACTCTCTAGCTTTTTCCCGGTACCAAGGACAGTGACCATGACATCTCTGTTTACTCCAAATACTTGCTAGATAGACAAAAGGTCATGACTATCAGAAGAATGGTTTTTGTTGTTGTCACTTTCATGGGCTGCTTTTCTCTGACTCTTATACTCACTCCCCAGCACAGTGCCTTGAACAGAGTGGGTGCTCACAGACTCCTCACAAGTACACCCAGGTCCTCAAGTGCTTATGTAAGGCCTATCTCTAACATTGAAAACAAGATGCCATCGCTCATAAAATTGGTGTCTACTGCCTGGCCAGGAAACCCTCTATCTTTAGCCACATTCACCAGTAGAAATCTAGTTCTGTAACACTCAGGCATCTTCTACCTGCATGGGAAGGGAATTACCAGTTCAGTTTGAGGGTTGGAATGTTTTTTGATGTTTCTACATTCTTGCTCCCTCATGGTTTACCCAATAACTTGCTCCAGCCACTTGAGGAAACCGTTGTCTGTTTGTATCTGGAGAAGTCTCACCTCTTTTCTTTCTGGGTCTCAGCTTTGGACCCCCAGTTCCCTTTGACCTAGAAGGGCACATGTCCTCCATAGAGACTAGCGTTCCCTTCTCCTGCCCTCTGCTTTCTTCCTCCACCCCTGCCCCTTCCACTCACCCCCTTATTCGATCCCTAAGTGTCTTTAGCATCTTAGGCTGTTCCCCTGCACTTCTAGTGCCATACAACACAATAACTGGGCAGGGGGCTCTGTTGACATTACTAATATATTCTTTTGTTTCAGGCTTTGTCTCTTGGTAATTTTCCTGTGTGTGGACAGGAATACTTATTGGTGGCTAGCTGTGCTAGTTACTTTTTGGTTGCTGGGCTAAAACACTGTGACTAAAAGCAGCTCAGGGGGAAAAGGGGTCTCTTTAGGCTTGTTTCTAGAGGAGAACAGTTTATGATGAAGGCAAGGGTGTAGCAGCAGGGTCATGAGGCCAGCCTGCCAGACAGAAAGCAGAGCCATCACATTTCATCAGAACACAAGAAGCAGGGAGCAGGAAGTGTCCTGGGCTATAAAACTTCAAAGCCTACCCCCAACAACATTCCACCTCTAAACAGTGACAACCAACTGGAAACCAAATCTTCATTCATGCCACCACTATAGCTTTAACAGTAAGAAGAAGAAGAAGAAACCTACAAAGAAACCCACCAAGCATAAAGCCAAATTTAGATTTATGCACACAAAAGCTGGACTGGAATTTCCTAAGTGCCCTGATAGTGTCTGTATGTGAACTAATACTTTCATTTGGGAACTAGTCTCAAGACATCAAAGAAAACAAATTAGTTTTTCACCCTAGGCCACTTTGAACATGAAAGGCACATGTTGAAAATGTCCCCCCACCAACAGGCATTCAAGAAGACATTTTTAAAGAAACCAGGATGTATGGTTACCTCTCAGAGAAGTGGCTAGGCTCGCTGAACAGAGATGTTAGACATCTGAAAGTAGCCTCCCCGGGAGCATGCACGTGGAGACACATGCTTGAAAAATCACAGTCAGCACGCGTCCACCGTCTGCTGGATGGTGAGTCATCAGTCTTTGAGGAACTGGCCTTGCTGTGTGGATTTCTACAGTGTTTTCTTATCTGTTTCCTAGAAATCTTGCCAAACTCTGGGTTGAACACATGGACCCTCATAAATTATTCATCTTAGATTGCTTGGAACAACAATAACAGACTCAGAAGTCTGAGGCAGATAAGACAAGGTTTCTATGAAACAAAGTAAAAACCAGGTGACCGTGCTTCTCAGCATGGCAGCAGAAATGAATATTAGAGTATGACAGTGGCACAACTGCTGTGGGAGTGACCAACCACATTTTGGTTGGATTTGAGGCTCACTTCATGACACAGACCCCCATACCTGACATTGTTAAAGTGGCAAAGAACCTGAGATTGAGATAGGTCACGGGCCCTAGGGGGAAACCTACTATTATTCTGCTAAATGAACATCACAAGGAAACGGCGCTTAATGACATACTGCTATCCATCCACGTAGGTCACTCAACCAACACCAGAGAAGCTGTGGAACCAACACAGAGACCACAACTGGACAATGTGCAGGGAGCGAGAGACTTTGAAGCTCTCAGCCCAAAGTGGAATGCCTTTATCAAATCCCTCCTCTCAAGGTTCGGTGAGGTAGGTAGAAGACTTGGAACAATTATAAGAGCCAGAGGCAGTAGGTAAGCCCAAGTAAACAGCATCTTTCAGATACAATAAGGTTGTTACACGTATGAACTCAGGGAGACCGAGACAGTGCATACACAGGACCTGCACAAGCACAAGCCACATAAAACCTGAGAGGAGAAAGGAAAGTGAGCACAAGGTCTCTCCCCTAACCAACCAAGCAGCTCTCTGCCATTGACATCTGCTGGGAAAGGGAAAATCAGCTTGGGGAATGGTGCTACCTACAGTGGACAGGTCTTCCTGCCTCAGCCAACCTAATCAAGATAATCCCTGACAGGCCCATCTCCCAGGGGATATTAGATCTCATCAAATTAACAGCTGAGTTTAGCATCACACCTCAGGACACTCCACCACACACTCCCTAAAAGGAATGCAGTTATAAGGGCTGATAAGAACAAGTGTTGGTAGATATTCAACAAATAGATCCTATAGCTTACTGGTTATACATAAAACGGCACAGCAACAGCAAACTGGAAGGAGTTTGGAAGTCTCTTAAAGGGTTGAGTGTGTATTTCCTTTATAATTAAACAACTCCACCCTAGATTAATCGCCCAAGAACAATGAAAACATATGTCTCACACTAAGTAAGCATACACAAGCAGTTTACTTAAAATAGCAAAAACTTAAAATAACCCCAGTGACTACAAGCCAGTATGACTACATGAAAAAGCGATGGGTCATCACACGATGCTAAGCCGGAAGTGAGAATGAACAAGCTGCCAAGAGCAAGCTCTGTGAACCGTCAAAGTACTGCGCTAAGTGAAAGAAGCTGCTTACAAAAAGATCCTGTGCTTTACAACATTTGTTTCCAGATAGGTGAAGCCGTATTCACAGAAAGCAGATTAGAGGCAGCTGGAAGCCATGGGTGGGGAGGAGTCAACTGACAGGGAGAATGGGAAATTTTGGTGATGGTGAAGTTCTGGGTGATGTGTTGTTTGAGTCAGCGTCTTACTCTGGCTAGTCTGCTACCTGCTGGCAATCATCCTGACTAAGCCTCTCCGTGTTGGGATTCTAGGGACTAGGGACCATTTCTGGCTTGGGACCTGCTCTGAGGTGATTTGAGCAGCTCTAAGTTGTTAACTCTACCAAGACTGATTATTAAAACGAGCGGACTATAATGTACATAAATTTACCCTCCTTCTAGGTCTCTTCACCTCTCAGGATCTCAGAGTGCAGAAGTTGTAGACAAGTATAGGCTTTGCACTTTTTAAAAAAAGTTTATTATTTATATAGTGGTCTACATGTACACCTGCAGGCAAGAAGAGGGCATCGGGTTACATCATAGATGGTTGTGAGCCACCATGCGTTTGCTGGGAATTGAATTCAGGACCTTCAGAAGAACAGTCAGTGCTCTTAACCTCTGAGCCATCTCTCCAGCCCCAAGGTTTTGCACTTTTAGTAGACTAGGAGCTGGGGAAATGCCGTGCACAGCAGTAGCAGTTGCCAAGTCTTATTTATGTGAACATAATTTAGTGAGATTCCTGTGTTTTTGTGCATAGAATTGAGCGTAGCTTTGCCTGCACACACACACACACACACACACACACACACACACACACACACACACACACCTCTGCATATAAAGAGTACTTATGTCACAGTTTGAGCACATAAGTGGCCCCATGGATCCTGTGCTTGAATAGTTGGTCCATAGTTGGTAGTAGTTGTTTTTGAAGTTACACAGCCCCTAGAAGGTGGAGTTTTAGTGAAGGAAGTGGGTTTCTGGAGTGGGCCATGAAGTTTTATGGCTCAGATGCCTTCCTGCCTACTATCTGTGTCTTCCTGCCTAGAAATGAGAATTAAGGAGCCCCAGCCACATGCTCCTGCCATCATGAGGCCACCTGCTACTATGCCTTCCCCTCCTTAAGGGTACTGTATCGCCTCAAACTGTCAGCCCAAATAAGCCTGTCTTCCCTTAAGCTGCTCTTATCAATTATTTGATCACAACAAAGATAGAAGTAACTAATTCAACTTATAAATGAAAATCCAATCATATAATTATTTGTCTTAACAAAGAAAAATATTTTACCAAAAGAAGGTAATGTGAGCTTACTTATATTCAACTAGATAAACAGCACTGAGGTGAGCTTCCTGTTTAAATTTTCCTTATTTAGAGTATGTGATTATATTCTTCTTCCAAATATAACTGAGTAAATTTACATTTTCCAAATGCTGTGGCATAGAAACTCCTCTTTTCTCCCATGGCTTGCACTGAAATATAGATACACACACACAATGAGGCATGCAGAGAGACGTTGCACACAGCACTGTGTGCAGCCGCACAGAGAATAGAAAAAGAATGTCTATTAAGAGAAGAGTGGCCAATAAAACATTAGATGGCCACGTGACAGGGGCATGGAAGAGCACCCAGTCAGTATAGTATCTTCTGGGAAAACATTGGAGGCCCAGCAACTGCATCAAAACCCAAAACCAACCAACCAAACAAACAAAAAGCTGGTCATGGAGACACATATCTGTAGTACTAACACTAACTCCAGGGAGTCACTGGAGCACATCACTCAAGCAGAGAGGCTTGGATGGTGAGCACCAGGGTCAGTGTGGGTCCCTGTCTCAAGACCTAAGAAGGTGTAAAATGGCCAAGGGAGACACCTGATGCCAACCTCTGGCCCCAGCACACATCCACATGTACAAGTGCATACAAACACATACGTCCCACACATCCCTCCCACACAGCTGTGTTATGGAATAACATGCAGACGCGTAAGAACTAATGTGTGCACAGACTCACACAGGAAGGTTTCCAAGACACCGTGGGATGTTTAACAAATAGACTTCAAAAGAGAGTTATGAAGATTTTCATTAACTTAATAACCACATGCATACATAAATGCATACCTGCATGTATAGGTAGGATGGAGAAGAAAGTCAGAGGCCTGGAGGGTGGCAGTCTCCAAGTAGCTGCTTTCCACAATTTAAAAAAAAAAAAAAAAGATTGTGAGTACTTTCTAACTTGCCAGGCGTTTTATCGCATCTTTGTGTATGCGTGTGCACACATGTGTAAACGCACATGGATGCCATGATGCACATGTGGAGGTCAGAGGACAGCTTGCAGGACTTGTTTCTATCCTCCCACCACGTGCGTCCTGGGGACAGGACTCATGACAACTCTGCCAACAGGTGCCTTCACCTGAACTGTCTGTCTCTCCGGTCCTGAAAGTTACAGTTTATTACTACCGTAATTATCTAGTTAAGAAACTAAAAGTTAACTTTAAAATGTTAGCTTTTGTCTCAAGCTAATGGTTCAGACAGTCTCGAGTGGTGGCCACGGCACCTGCCTCCTAAGGCTCCCTCCGACCATTCTTTTCACAGAAGGACACGAGAACTGCTAAAGCAAACTGATACTAAGCGCAACATGGTCAGTGAAAAGAGGAAGGAAAACTACGGAAAGAACCAGATCAAAACAGACATCATGTCTACCTCCAAGGCACCTGGGAGTTTGCTACTGCACACTGGAATGTAGTTATTTTAAAGAGTAATATATGCAGTTCAAATCAATACTACAGCCTTATTATTTGTCTTGCACATACTCCTGGAAAAAAAATGTGCAGCCTATTCATTGTCCAGTAGAAGTGAGATTGATAGCCTGCGATAAAGTGTCATAAAAAAGCCTTGAGTCAGAATGGGTGTGGAAAACCTCACTCCACATTGCAGGGGTAGAAGGTTTCAAGTTCCTCCTTAATTTGTTCAAGGTACGTCCTGCACTTTCCATGTGAGAACACACAAATTATGCTGCACGTGGAAGAGAAGTAGACAGTCGAACAATTAACACGAGCAAGCAGGAATACAGCTGGCAGGGCACACATCCAGACTTCAGGGAGGCATGGGGTAATGAAAAAAATTACCAGCAAGGGCTGGGTGAGTGGGTGCTCATATGTACCACAGTGCATGTGTGAGGGTAAGTGAGTGAGTGTTCATATGTACACAGTGCATATGTGAAGGTCAGAGGACAACTTCCACCATGTGGTCCCAGAAATCAGAGTCAGGTCATCCGGTTTGGTAGCAAGAACCTCTCTTTACTCCTGAGCCATCTCAGTAGCCCAGTTCACAGTTGTTGGAGGGAGAAATAGGTACAGTCCCAGAGGCTGACTTTACTTGAGTGTTCCCCTAGCAAAAGGGTTGGTATATGAGTCAATGAGAATGACTGTTAAATAAACAGAGATTTTTTTTCTCTCTCTCTCTCAATAGCCTCACTTTAGCCAGGAACCATTAGCCATCAGAAGGGAGCTATGGAGAGTCCTCCATTGCCCTTAGCCATTCACAGATGCTTGGCCACCGTGAAGGCTATTTTGGCTCACCTGCTAAGCCATCCTGGGCTGGCATCATGATTATGTCATCCTTCCAGTCTTGCTGTGGCTACTGTTGGCCACTCCAATTAAAATTTCAGTTAAGGACAATTCTTTTCATGCAAGGAGTCACATTAAGGACAAATCTTGGCATTAGTGAAGGAATTGGAATAGCCCTAAAATTTGGCTCGTTAATCACAATCAATACTAATTTTTTAAAAATGTTTCGAGTCTGTTTGTGATAGGGAAGGCAGGTGGCACAAGGGGTGGCCTGTAGATGGGAGCCAGGGCACCCTCAGGCACCATCATGCTATTCGTCCCAAGAATTGTGCTCTCTGTTCTCCAGAAATAGAACCAGCCTTTTGGCCAGAGCCTTAGAGGAGCAAGGCTGTGAAAGCAAAAATGGCGCCTCTGGTAACCTAGTGTAGTCAGGCTGGTGTTGATCACTTGACAGGAAACATCTGCTTTAGGTCACTGTGTGAGAGACAGGCTCGGAATTTCCATTTCCTAGAGCTGAGCAGGCACTTTGGCCTAGTCTAGCTTCTCTTTCTGGACTGGTTTTACCTTCCTACCATTTCCCTAGTAAACGGTAGCATCAACCCTCCAGTGGCCATCAGAGTTTCCAAATTTGCAGCACTCTCAACACATCCTCTTTCAACTTCTCTCTCCATCTTTTTATGCTTATATACTTACAGTTTAAGACAGAAATCAGAAACTACTTGGTCCAGTTATTTTGTTCTCCCTATCTTCAACAGAATATGTAGCACACAGTAGGAACTCACTAACTAATTAACCACATTGCTTCTACACCCAGGCCTATTTTGATGGTACAAGAGAATCTTCTGGCTGTGCTCTCTAGGTTTCTCTGTCCATGGTGCATGTAGCTACAGATACTATAGCTTTGAAAGCCTGTGAGAGGCAGCTACAGCTGTTGCTGTCTACACAAGGTGTGCCATTAAAACTGTGGGTTCACCAGCCCAGGAAGAGCCCTGCATGAGGGTGCAGAGTTTTCCTGTTACATTTAATTAAAAGATCATTTTTATGACAATATCATACAAGGGGTGATAAAAGGATCATAAATTGCTTCACGAGGTCACCAAGAAAGTTCTAATGCCCCATTAGCTTTCATTGTCCTGTCCCTAGATATCAACACTCACTTTTATCACAAAGTACATAAAACAGATTGACCTTTCTGCCTGCAGTACACAAATGCATGCTCATCCCCACCAAGCCATACTGAGCACATTTCACATCCTAAATGTATTACTGCCAAGGGCAGAGGTAAAGTGTGAGCGATTCGTTATATGCTATGAAAAGATGAAGTTCTGGAAGATTACCAACATCACTGCTTTGATCTCCAGAAGCTAATGTGTTGTTGAATAAAGCCCACAACTTTGGCCCCTTGGATTTCCTTATAGAATTACAGTACAAGACACCTTGGGAAACTATAGGAAAATAAGAAGGCCAGGGAGCAAGAATGGCCTCTGCTTCGTGCAAGCACACATGTTCATTACTGAGCCTGGCAGGGAAAGTTATTTTGACTTTGGCATTTATGGAACTATAGGTGAGCCTGCAAAGGTTCATTTGATCCCAGTCATTAATAAGTGGCTTTAGAGGTGATGAGGAGGCCCAGAAGATAAAGGCACTTGCCATCAAACTGGATAAGTTCAGTCCTGAAACCCACATGATAAAAGGAGAAAAACAGCTTCTGCAAATTGTCCTCTGACCTCCACACAAACTCCATGAAAAGTGTGTACTTCCATACACACACACACACACACACACACACACCACATATATACCACACATACATACACAACATACACCCATATGAAATAAATAAATGTAAAAAATTTAAGATAAAATATCAGTCATGGGTTTACAAAGTGGCATCCACTTCTTATGAAATGACTGAGTTCTCTGCCATCTTTATGTTGGCTTGGACATGCCTACTTAATATTCATAAAACTCACAGTGTGGAGTAACTTTCAGGAAACAGGCTACCAAGTGGCTTTACAAAGCACTCATTTCTTGAATCTGTATAAAGGAATTTTATTAAGACCTTCATTGAAAAACCTTGATTTTTTTTTTAATCACCTGGTTTGCTCTTCTTTCCAAAGGAAATGACCAGCCAAAACTGTCTGTATGCAACAAGAAGATAAAAATTTCAATTAAGCTCAGTGCTGTCATAATTGGACCACGTGAGAAAGCTTGGGATAATCCACATTACATATTGATGCCTATTAGCCTTGAGACCACAGCCATGATTCATTCCCCCTTCCTTTTGTAGGTTTGGCAGCCACTGCACCCAATAAAGGCCTAATTGTATTAATTTATGCCCTATCAATTATACATTCTGATTCACCAGATAGCTTGTCAGATTTTATTCACTATTTTCCAAAATATACGCCTATTGCAGTTACTGTGTGTATAGTCACTGTGTCAGGGATGGAGATTTAAAGGATATTACTTAAAAGATGTGGGCTTCCTTAATTTATGAATGTTGTATTATATGTCTATTCAGGCAAGTGTTAGAACCAGAAACAGTGGGAAGAAGGATGTCACATGAAGGACTTTCAAGAAAGCAAGAGGTGGGGACCATTTCACTGCCTTTGTTCTGTTTGAACAGTTATTTAGTTCAAATAATCTGTAACGCACCTCAGATATTGTTATTGGAAGCAATTGCTTGTTTTGTCCCTTAAGATATCTTACTTAAATAAGGCTTAATTAGCTCTGCTTGCCTCCTCTTTTTGCACTATGGCTGAAGGTCTTGTGAAGGTCTTTGGAGCATCCATGTACTGTCTTTAGAGATGGTACTTGAGGTATGTCTCCAGGCAGCCTCAAGTCACTGTATGTAGTAAGAAAATCTTTCTACACAGGCAAAGGGACCCAGGAGACAGAAACATGAAATGCTATTCTGCTCTTAAGGGTATTTCAATTAAAAGATACTGAGTGCTGAGCTGTTAGCCTGAGCCAGAGGCTGAGCACGTCAAATCTAACTCCTTCTGATTTCTTTTCTGTTGTGTCCATTCCCCGAGTCAGCTATCCACCATCACATGCCATTAAGCTCTCCCAGCAGGCCGATGGCTTTGGTACCATAAATCTGAGGTGGCTCAAAGCTAGGGCTTCCCAAAGACATGCTGAGAGGAGTGGCTTTGTGAGCGACCTGAGTGGTCTCCTACACTGGGCAGAAGGGAGAAACCCCTGGATCCGTTCCGACTCCGTTGGTCATTCTTGAACACAGAGTGGTGGCGTTCTAGTGGGGAGAGTATGAAAAGACCCCAGTACAGCTCTTGTTAGGTGAACAGAGTTGATAGTGGACCGCTACAAGAAAGTACAGTACATCACACTTTGTTGAGCAGACCAGAAAAAAAAAAAAAAAAAAAAAAAAAAAAAGACCCAAGCGAAGTGACCTTGAAGCTCAGGGTCGAGCAGAAAGAAGAGTGACCCAAAGACACTGGCTAGTTCCACACTTGGAAACTGTAAACTCACAAGGGCAGAGGGAGCGCGAGAAGAAAACCAGCAAATGTGTGGACAAGGCACTGAACGATGGAGGTTGTACTCGAAGCTTCGAGCTCACATACACGCAGAGGGTATGATAAGGCCTCTGTGGGGAGTGACCCAGGACAGCCTCTGTGAGGAGGCTAGTGTCACAGTTTAGATATGAGCACTGCATAGACCCCTATGTGGATGGTTTGAACCCCAGCTGAGCACCATGGGAAGGTGACAGGGAGTTTAGGCAGAGATGTCAATTACGAGTCCTTCACTAGAGGTGCAGGGACATGGAGGCCATTTCATCTTAGCCGGTAAACTCCTGAAGTGTAAGCCAATAGCCTTTTCTCTTCAGTAGTAAATTCCCTCAGGCAGTCCACTCCAAGGATAGAAGTCTGACTGAGGAAGGGGGGCTGTGGCATGGGAAAGGGCCCATGAATGAGCTGCTGTACTACACAAGGAGGCCACAGATCTTCTGGAAGTTTTCTGAGTAATCATACAGAATCAAGTCAGAGCATGCTACAGCACTGTTTACTGTTACCTGCTCCCCCAACCAGGAAAAGCCACTCCCAGGAATATGAAAACTTTTGTTTTTCTAGGTTGCCACCAACCTAGGTCTCTTGACTAAAATCCTGGGCCAGCAAAGAGCAATTGAGGCAAAAGCTTGACATGGGATGCAGGCAGGATGCCTGAACTGTCCACCCCTGTAGGCAGTGTGACCCATACTTTGTGACCCACAGGTGTTACAGGCAGAAATTCTGCAAGCAGGATTCTATTTGCTGTGGGAACATGACCTATGACAAAGCTGGATCCTACCACAGCCTCTCGTGCCTCTGAAGGGAGGCCAAGACATAAACTAGCTAACATAGGTGGACTGGAAACACAGCATAAGGAGTCATCACTATCACAACACCTGTCTCCAGCCAGAACACCTCCTCCCCCTGTCACAGGATGGAGGCTTTTGGCCAAGGAACCCAACTGGGGCCGTATAGGAAAGCAGCCATGACAGGCCAACCAGTGGTAAGGGAATCTTCGAGAGCTTCCTCCCTGAATAGCCCAGCTACCTTTTATGTTGCTCCTCTTGAGATCTTTGAGTGGCTTTAGCTTTTCCTCTATTTGTCCCCGCCCCTCCCCCCTTCTTATCTTCCATGCTCCTTTTAGCCACCTATTGCGAAGCCCAAATAAGCTTGTGTGCAAAGTCCGCAGGTGCCCTTCCGGCAGACACCTTGTCCTGTGCCGTTGCCTCATGGACAAACCTCAGAATGTTTTCCTCTTCAATTGTGTCAAAAATCCTCCCCACCTAAGCTACCCACCATGTTGGTGCCAGTCCTCAAAATATGAATTACATCCTTAAATATATCATTGGATGAAAATGGGGTTGTCCTGTGCTCAGAGGGAAAAAGAAAAGCTGTGAGGGGATGAGGGCAGGGCCCTTGTGATGAGGTTAGTGGCCCTGTTGACAGACCCTAGGGCTTCCCATCTCCCTGTCCTGAGGCTCAGCAATAGGAGGAAGATTCTCACTCCACTCTGTCAAGCATGGCTCCCAATATCAGGCTGTCAGAACTGAGAAACCAGTGCGTATGGTATTTATTTTTATAATGATTTTTCTTTTGTTTTTGTTTTTGTTTTTTTTTTTTGAAGTTATAATATAATCGCATGGTTCCTTCTTTCCTTTCCTCCCTCCAGCCCCTCCAAGGCACCACTTCTGTTCTTCTTCTCAGGTCCATGGCCTCCTTTTCTTCACTGTTGTTGACATGGAAGGGGAAAAGTTGGCAGAGACTCAACCCCAGACAAGAATTGCAGGCAACTGGAGAGTGTTGAGAGAAGGAGAAACAGTCTTCCTCAGGGGAGAGCACCAACTCCAGCAAGCCTGGAATCACACATGCACAGGTGGCTTTAGATAGACTGAGATGGTGGGCCTGATGTCTTTAGGAATATGACTATATATATGTAATTTTAATAAGAACTGCACATCTCTTTCCTGTCTTTTTTTTTTTTTTTTCTTTTCTTTCCCACTGAGCCATTTCTGTCTCCATTAGATTCAGGGTTTCAGCTTTCCAGGAATAATTGTTTCCTCGACACTTTCTGCTTCTTCTTTGCCTCAGATTCATGTCTGCTCCACAGCCATTCACTTCGTAAAATGAAACAAACCGTGTCTCCTTTATTCAATGCTAGCATTCACTGCTTCCTCTCTTAGACCCCTTCAGAAACTTGCAGGTGCTGGGCTGGACAGCTTACGTCTAGGTCCTGAGAAGTAAGGCACAAACACACAAGAGTTCAGCTAGAATGTGTGGGGTGAGGTGTGGAGGAAGAATACTCCAGAGTCTAGAATAGTGATATTGGCCTCTGGCCAAAGTCCCGAGCCGAGAGCGATGGCAAAGGTAACGAGGGTCCCGCCCTCATCACCTACCAAGGCCATCAAATTGGGGTATGAGTTAGTCAGGGTTCCATAGAGAAACAGAACTGATTGGAAGAATTGCGTATGTGCATTTGTATGTGTACATGCATGTGTGTGTCTATGTGTGCATGTGTGTATAGAGAATTTGCTATGTTATTTTATGTCAAAATAGTAACAATAGTGGCCTTGCACCCGAGAGGCTACAGACCCTGTAGTTGCTCAGTCCAAGAGGCCTGGTACCTCAGCAGCAGGAGCAGCAGGAGCAGCAGGAGCAACAGGAGCAGCAGCAGGAGCAGCAGCAGGAGCAGCAGGAGAAGCAACAGCAGGAGCAACAGCAGGAGCAACAGCAGGAGCAACAGCAGGAGCA
>OU015747.1:138224973-138243716 GCA_907169655.1 Acomys percivali
TGTGTGTGTGTGTGTGTGTGTGTGTGTGTGTGTGTGTGTGTGTGTGTAGATGGAGAGAAAAAGATACCGCCAATGAGACAAGATGTTTATTGATGAATATGAGGAAAAGGGGGTGCGCTAGTCATGGTTTATTTATTTATTTATTTATTTATTTTGTCATCTTGACACAAGTTAGAATTATCTCTTGGCACTCTCTTAATTAATGACGGCTATGGGAGGGCCAGCCCACTGTGGGCAGTGCCATTTCCCGGCAGGTGGACCTGTATTCTACTATAAGAAAGTAAGAAGAGCTCCTGGGCTGGAGCAATGTCTTTGCAGTTAAGAGCACTGAATGCTCTTCCAGAGGACCCAGATTCAGATCCCAGCCCTCACGTGCCAGCTCATAACTGTCTGTAACTCCAAGATCTCCGTTCCGCAGACATGCAGGCAGGCAAACGCCAATGCACTTTTTAAAAAAAAAAAGAAAGAAAGAAAGAAAGTGTTTGCCCATGGTCTCGGCTTCAGTTCTGCCTCCAGCTTTCTGCCTTGTGCTCCTGCCCTGACTTCCTTGATGGCAACAGTGGTTCTACATGTGTCAGCAAGTTAGATCCTTCCTAAGCTGTGTTTGCTCATAGTGTGTATCACAGTTGCAGAAAGCAGAGTAGAACAAGAGGCAAGACGAGATTTCCTCGGGCTGTTGTTTCTACCTGACAGTCTTTTATTTTTTGGAGAAGGGTCTCAAGTATCCCAGGGTGGCCTTGATCTCACTATGTAGCTAAGGGTGGCCTTGAACTTCTGAAACTCCTGTCTCCATCTCCTAAGTGCTGGGGCTATGGAACTGCACCACCAGGTTCGTCGTCATCGTCGCTGCTGCTGTTGTTGTTGTTGTTGTTTGTGCTTAGTTTTGCGTTGCTAGGAACGGAAGGCAGGGCCCCATGCCTATGATGTAAGCGTTCTACCAACTGATATGTATCCATAGCTGACTGTAGTCGGCTCTTCCACATGCTTTTTTTTCCCCATGACTTCAAAATTAAATCACAGTGTCAAGTTTAGGGACTATGTGTCTGGCATTGAGGGCTCATGGCTAGGCTTGCTTCTTATGTGCGTTGGGTCAGATGAGGACAGGCATTTTACTAGGGCCCCTGGTTCACTGAGGCCCCTTGGGTAGGTTTCAGCCACATGAGTGAAGAAAGGCAAAGGCCGGCATAGAGGCTGTGAGGAGAGCACGCAGAGGAGACTCATAACCTAGACTGTCATGGCCCTTGACTAAGCCGGAAGGATGGAGGGGACTTAGTGAAGCAAAGGATGGACTTTGGGAGGCAGGAAGAATTTCTATCTCTTTTTTAATCACCAAGAGCACTTCTCTACTCACCTCCTCGGCCTCAGGAGGCCAGGTGCTATGGACTGTACTCATGAGGCCCTGTGGCCCTCTGTCATCCAAATCCTTCACCAATGGGAAACAGCAGAGATGGATGAAAAGGCTGCTGGGAGAGAAGCTGGGGTCTTCACTCTGTGCCAGCAACGCAGAATTTGCCTAGGAAAAGCATCTGTTGTCGCTGGCCCCTCCCATTTCCGCATCCTAGGGGTATACTCTCACCAGGCCCTTCTTTCACATCTCCTGGCCTGGGATAGCAGTGGCTCCCAATCACAAGTGCCTTCCCAGCATTTGCTGATGTCCCAACTGCTCACTTTTCTGAAAATAATGTCTCATTAAATTATTTTTTGCCAAGCTTCAAGTGTGACTTGTGTTTCTTGACTGTAGTCTTTTAAGGCACAGATGGGGCTCAAGCCAAGGAAAGGGCAAATGGTAGGACACGAGGCTTGCATGGGCAGGGGAGAGACCAGATCAGAAGAAGCCAGCTTTAAACCAGCCACTGGGCAAAATGTCCTCATTTCGGCCACTGACAGAATTCTGCCTAAAAATAAGCAAGCTTGGATGCAGGCAGAGTTGACGGCCAAACTCTGCCAAGAGAGGGTAAGCAAGTCCTCAATAGTTCCTGCCTCACAAATATGTCTGTCAGACATATTGGGCCAGAAGGCTAAAGATGATGCTCCAATGTTATAGAGAGTTATGGGTAACTGTTCAGGCAACAAACTGTCTCTGTCATTTTTTTTTTTTTTTTTTTTTTTTTTTTTTTTGCTTTGGAAGCTGCTAACCTGCGCTTACTGTTTACTCAGGTAATTAATTTTATTCTTTCTCAAGTCTCTGATGGGGTTGAAGACCAAATAGGTTAGTTTCACAATTAAGCTTAGTTGTTTACAGGTTAAGATGCTTTTAGGTCTAGAGAGATGAGTTTAGGTGATAGAGATGAGATATGATAGATACTGATTTACATTCAGAACTTTAGACTCACCAAGATAGGAAACTGTTTTCTTCAAGATTGCCAAATACAATTAGCCAAAACTATGAGTGTAACATTAATATAATGCCTGATTGTTTCATGGTTCTTCTTGTTCTATGTAGTTTATTTTATATATATATATATATATATATATATATACATAAAAATTTAAAATAATAATTAAAAAAAGAGACCAAGTTTACCTTTTATCCTATGATTTCAACAGCCCAGACCTCACAGTCAAGGCAGCACCTGGTAGAGGAGAGGCCTGAGCTGTGTGACCTTGGTGAGACACTTCATTTGCCTGACCCGCTTCCTCATTTTCGGAAGGAGATTAGCCTGGCAAGGTTAATGGGAGGCAAGGCAACCATGGGCAGAAAGAAGCCTCACCTCCACTCATGGCTGGAGCACTGTGCCTGGAGACCCTCCGTCCTCAGTGCGGCTGACCGTGACAGCCCCTCCTGCCTCAGAATGTCTGCTGGGTTTGAGTCCTAATCCAGCATTAATTCTCCATCACACCTATCTTGTATATGTGTCTGCATGTTGCCTTCTTATGATTCTCTAGCTAAGTTTTACAAGAGAATATCTATTTCCAAGAGGATAGCACCTTCCCTGAGCCACCGGGGTCTCCTGAGGGCAGACTTGGTAAACAAGCAAAGGTGAGTTTTTGACTGTCATAACACTTAAGCTTAGTTCTTTATATTCATCTGACGGCTCTGGCCCAACTGGAATACTAATCTAAAACCAGAGCATGGAAAAAATTATTTCCTTCTTTTATTTAGTCATTCTGATAGGTAACTATTGGTTGATATTTTAGATCTGTTTCATTAACTTAAGTCATTTAGAAAAGAGAAATCTGGGCTGGGTATATGTTTTCTTAATATAATTAAAAAAACTATTATAAAATTATAGAATTCTTCATATAAATTAAGCAACATTTATGAGCCAAGGGTGACAGTGCTCACCTTAAATCCCAGCACTCAGGGGCCTAGGGGAGGAAGGTTGAGTTCAAGACCAGCCTACAACATACTACAAGAGTACGGAAGGAATAGCCACACGTGTGTGCCAATAGAGGGCTAGGCGAGACTGTGAAGAGGAAAAGGAAGACGGTACTTTGCCGAAGTTGTTTCTTCATCACTGGTTTTGTTTTGCTTTGTTTTGTTTTTGGCCCTCTGTCCTCTGTAGCATAGGACCTTTCCATTGAGTAAAAATTTCCTTAAAGAGAAATGGGTGTATTTTAAAATAAACAGAATTAGGACCTCCGTTACTATAGCACCTGACAATTTTCTCATATTTGCTCATTTATACACAATGCTCAGGGAACTGAGGTGACTACTGAATATAAAGATTGACCCTCACAAGCCAATGTAGAGGCACAAGGTGCATAGAAGTCCCCTGGTTCGCTTTGCCCACGTAACTGCCGGTGCGACTGCCACTCACATCACCCTAGATGCAGCTTGGTTTTCATGATTCTCCCAGATAAGAAAACAAGAAACCTCAGACTCCTGATTGGCTCTGCAAAAGCACAATGATTATTAAGCATTAGTGAGCTGTCAGCTATCTCACCCGCTCCCAGGCTGAAGGCACTAAAGGAAGGATGGCCCTAACACTGCAGTCACCCTGGACTGTGGCAAGAAACCATCCCAAGACGGAACGATGATCTACAGTGGAGATGCAACACCCAGGAGCAGATCATCTTCAAGGCCAGGTTTGTCCCCTCAGGCAATGACACTAATTTTAAATCATCAGTTTCTCAGAGCATTTTGCAGAGCTGAGCCAAGTGGCACACAGTTGGACCCAGACCCCTTAGTTGTGCCTTCCTTTTGCTGCCAGCTCAGTTCTGCTATTTCAGCCTCAAGCCCATAAAAAAAGCCTTGGAGATGAAGCCAAGGGTGCTGGAGCCCTTTATTTGATCCTGTTTCCACCATCATTTCTTTCACCATCACTTCCCTGTAGCTGTCCTTTGGGTATGGAGGCCAATGTAGCATGTTGGAGCTCTGAGAGGCAGGGCTCCTGCCCTAAATCGTGGCTTACAGCATGGCAAGGGGTTATGGAGCTAGTCCTGTCCTGAGGGAGGCCTTAGCTAGAGGCGATGTAGATGCTCAGGTGTGGGTTAGAATGTAAAAGAAGGGGTTTGGGGAAGGAGGAGGCGAAGGTTAGCAGTTTCTTCAGCAGTGAAAAGCTTAAACTCATGCGTTACCCAACACGTCATGAGAGGATGTGGAGTGGAAAATGTAATGTCACAGAGTGGATGGAAAAGGACTTACTTCCCAAAGATGGCTAGTTTCACAGAAAGACACGAAGAGGCCCTGAGACGTCCCCCATCCTTCTGATTACTTTGAAAACTGAACAGTGAGCTCAGGGTTGCTTCCTATTTAGTTGTGGTTTTTACCCTTAATAAAGCACCTGTGTTCATTTGTTCCCAGATTTCCTTCCAGGCTTGTTTACTTAGGCTGCACATGACTGAGACCACCAGATTTCACAGTGGTCAGAGAGGGCCAACTCCAGAAAGCTGTTCTCTGACCTATATTCTCTCTCTCTCTCTCTCTCTCTCTCTCTCTCTCTCTCACACACACACACACACACACACACACACACACACACACACACACACGTGCACATGAGCACACGCTTACACAAACATCATACACAGAATAATAAATAATGTAAAAATACTGTCACACTCAGTCCCATAGCATAGGTGGCTCACACTCGAGGGATAGCTGGGTGATGTGTGTGGCTCCATCCTGCCCTCTTTTCAGGAACTCCGACACTCAGGAACAGCGAATAACCAGGAACTCACTGGTGGGCTGCTGATGGATGGCTTGTCCGCCCTGTAGTGTGGTGGAGCTGGGAGGCTGTGTTTAATAACTTTTTCTAGCAGAGAACTGTTTGTAGTGATGCTGAAGGGCTTTCATCCTTGGTCTCTTAAAATGTTGAACTTCTTAGTGTCTGTTTCTCCACACACAGCAGCAACCCCAAGGATGAATACATGTCTCCTGCTGGGAAATGTGAGTGAGTGTCTGGAACTGCACTAAAGTCTTTAGAGCCACCCTCCTGTGCTCAGGATTTGGGTGAAGGGTCTGATCAGGAAGAAAGAAAGGAAGGAAGGAAGGAAGGAAGGGAGGGAGGGAGGGAGGGAGAGAGAGAGAGAGAGAGAGAGAGAGAGAGAGAGAGAGAGAGAGAGAGAGAGAGCACGCCTTTAAGAAGCAGGAGTATGACGTAGCAAGATTACGAGCCCAGGATTCCATAACAAAATGCTACAGGCTGTGGTGTAAGCAATGATGCTATATCTTCTTGCTGTTCTGAAGGATGGAAATCCAAGGCCAAGTGCTGTCTGGTTGGTTTTGGTGAGAACTCAACCTAGTGTGAGCATGGCCAGCTTCTGTTTTCTGTGTCCTCAGATAGATTCTTCTTGTGTCCATGGCGACGAGACCCCAGCGCCTCTTACTCTTTTTTATGAGGATGCTAGTCTTCTTAGATTAGGTTCTCTCATGACGTCATCTAATATTAATTATCACCCCAAATGTCCTGTCTCTAAATAATGGTCACGTAGAGTTAGAGGACTTTTGGACAGGCAATATTCAGTTTTTAAAAGTCACTATTGAACTTTCACTGAATAAATAATTGTATATAAGCCAGATAATAATTCCTCTAACAAGGATCATTTCTGTAATAGTAATTTGTTCAAATTCCCCCCTTATGTGGCAACTCAGGTACTTGTAGTAATTTTCCTTAGATTTTCTATGTACAAACAGTATATCTATATAACGTAAATAATTTATTTCTCTCTATATACCTGTGTGTATAAACATATCTAAATATGTAATATAGATACAAAGAAAGATACATTTTATATTTAAATCTGTGTATCTGTGAAACATCTTCATACATAATGTTTATTATATTTGTATATCTGCATACAGTGTAAAATTCTACATACATATTGATAAATTATAAAATATGATTATAAAATGAGATTTGAAATTGCTTCTATCCTTTATACATTTATACTAGTGTGTCAACGTTGGTGCAGGAGTCACCCAAGACAAGCTATCCAACCTTAGTCCTTCTCTCTCTGGACTCATCATCGTCCCTGATTCCTCTCCTCTCCTCTCCCCTCCTTTCCTCCCCTCTCCTCTCCCTTCCCTCCCCTTCTCCTCCTTTTCCCTCCCCTCCCTCTCCCCCTATCTCCTCCCTCCCCTCCCCCTTTACTTGCTCTCACCTGGTTGACTAACCAGCTTCCCTCTGGCTTCCCACAGAGTCTGGTAGGTGCTGACTCCCCCCCTCAGCCTAGTCTAAGATGCTGTGGGGAGGAGGACAAAGCAGAAAGGTGACAAAGCACTAACCCAAGTGTCTGCCATTGCCTTACTCTGTCCCTGGCCTGCCAGGAAGCAGCCTGCCCAGCTGAATCAACCCCCATAAGCTCTCTGTGAGCTATTTCACAGGATTGCTAGGGTGACATTCTGGAGGTGCCCCCACTGTATGCTTTTGCACCCCCAGAGTCTGCATCAAACGGGAAGGCATGCCGAAGAATATCAAAGTCTTAGCCCTAGGAAGCCCTGAGTAGTGTGTTTGTTGAAGACTGTGTGTTCTGGTTGTGCTCTTTAGAGATGGCATTTTGCTCTGAGAATTGTGTGTGTGTGTGTGTCCACACATACGTGTGAAAGCATGTGCGTGTCTGTGTGAAAACTCTGACTTACATTCTGAGAAATGTAAGGAAAGGTGACTCTCCAGTCCTGTGTGTGGCCCTTCCTTTGTTGTCTGGAGACACAGCGGTGAGTGCGCGCCCTTCGCATGTGTTTTCTTGGCTTTACTGTCATCTTGAGCCTTGTTTTGGAGGGCAGAAGAATGCTTAGGTCATGTTTAGTTTTTATAGCCTCATTTAGTGAAAATGGATCCTTTGGGCCCCGTCTATGCCCATTGCCTAAATTTAAAGTTCCTTTTCTTGCAGGTGGCTTAATTTATATTTGTTGATGGCGCAATGAATGCAAATAGCCGCACGGTGACCTTTAGGAGGCTGTGAGAGCCAAGCCAGCTATGTGCATGACTTGAATTCAGAAAAGCTTTTTGCCATATTTTTAGCATTTCTACAAATACTCTTTTCTCGAGAAAAGGGTGTTTTTTGGAAGTGTATAGAAAGCTCATCCATGGTGAGCAGTCAGATATTTCAACACTGAACAGAAGTTAGAGACACGAGTGGATCATGCAAAGGGCTTGTGGGTTGAGTCCATTTTCTCGCTTACCATCATATTCCTGTCAGGTGCACACCTATGCCTCAAATGAGAACATTACTGAAGCAAATAGGAAATTATAGAGGACAGAAATAAATCACTTTTCATGATCTCAGATCTTTCTCTTCAAAATTACCTGCAACTGCGGTTAATGATGAAGTCAGGTCCGAGACTACTTACCACAGAGTGGCCATCTTTGGGTTTCCTTGGATTGTTCATTTGATGTTGGTTCATTGAAATAAGCTGTCACTATACAGTACAGAATGACCTCCAGCTAAAGTCCTCCCACTGCAGTCTAACCATTCCGACTTTCTACCCACTTCAGATCATTTCATTCCTCCAGAAAAAAAAAAAATGTATCTGTTGAAAATATAGTCACAATGGCTATGGAGATCGCACAGTGATTAAGCACTTGCCTCATCAGCAAAAGGAACAGAGTTCAGACTCTGTTGGCTATAGTGGCTTGCCTACAACTCCAGCCTAGGAAAGCATCAATAAGCAATCCTGGGGCAAGTAGACTAGCTAGTGAGACTAGTTGTATTGATGAGCTCAGGGTTGGGTTGAGAGACATTGCCTCAAAGAATATGGGGGAAGGAAATGGAGAAAGATACTTGTCATCAGCTTCAGGCCTCCACAAACAAGTGTACATATGCACACACACAGGCACAATGAACACACGTATGCAAGCGCATCAGACACAAGCACACAAGAAGATAAAGAGAAAAAAATCTAATAAGTGAAAGAGATTCTTTGTATAAAAGCACAATAGAAGTTAACCCAACCCTCAAGTCTCCACTCAATTTTATCAATAAGGCTCACCCCTTTAATCTACATATTTGAACTATTAAGACTTCTCTCAAATATTAATATATTATTTAAAATCAGCTGGAGAAATAAGAAGATTTTCCTCTATATTGTCAGGAGGAAAAGAACAAACTGAGGATGATGTAGACATTTCTGTCCTGGACAGTGTTGTCAGAGCTGTTGCAGCCTTTCTTCCCTGCTCCCCACCGTGAGAGGCACATCCTCAGACCCACTCATAGCAAGAGCCCTGCTCTCAAGGATCCTGCATGACCACTGGGGGTTTCTTATTTCTGCCACTGTGTCTTGGAGTCCAACCTTCCAATGGGTTTCACTGTGCCTGATTCTCTTTGAGTGTCCCATCTTCACTCTTGGCTCAAGAGCCTGGGCCTTCAGGCCATTTTGGCAGACTAGAGCTTTAAAATATGACCTTTAGGTTTGCTCTAGGTGGACTTCAGTTGAACTGACTTGGACAATCTCTGTGCACCCAGACACCTGCCAGTGTGCTTCTCTGTGAATCTCCGAGTGTGGCCACTCATAACTTTCTTGATTTGCAAAGTGATTCAAGGAATTTCACTATATTTGTCTATATTCTATAACATAACATTTCATTATTTTTAATTTAAAAAAAAACTCATAGTATCCTAGACTTCTTAGAAGATAGAATAACCCCTTTATTAGAAAATTGTTAGAAATAATGGAAATGTTAGAGCTTTTTCTGGTTTATTAGAACAGTGAATTTAGTAAAGCGATTTTGCCATGATTTGGTGTTGATATAAACTAGGGATCTTTAAATTGTCCAAGGTTAATAAAAATAAACAAGCTTCCTCCTCCTCCTCTTCCTCTTCTTCCTCTTCTTCCTTTTCTTCCTTTTCTTCTTCCTCCTCTTCCTTCTCCTCTTCTTCCTGCTTCTCTTCCTCCTCATCCTCTTCTCCTTTCTCTTCTTTTTCTTCCTCTTCTTCCTCCTCCTCCTCTTCCTCATTCTCCCCCTTCTTGGAGAATCCATCCATCATAGGAACATAACTGGTTGGACACATTCAGAAGTATGACAAGAATGGTGGCAGGAGGTGGTGGAGGAGGAAGCATCTACTATAGAAGAAACAAAAATAAAATTTCATGTAACTATAAGAAACAGTTTTGAAACAGAGGTCATAAACTACTGCTCAAATTGTATCTATAATAAGCATTGAATTTGGTTGGAGCTACTTAAATTTCTGTTCTGCACAGTAAAGCAAGAAAAGGAAAAAAAACATATAATATTCGGGTCAGGGGAAGTCATCACATATAGTTTGCATGTAACAGGAAAGTCAAAAGGAATCTAGAAAACATCTTTAAAGATGCAAAGTCAGCCTAACAGCGTTGCATGATAGAATTAACAAACAAAGTGCAATTTGATTGTTTTAAGGTAGCAAGGAGCATGTAGAAAATATCAATAATTATTATAATTAAATATACACTGAAATATTCAAGTGCACATTTAAGAAAACATATGTATGACAATTTTTCTAAAACCCTACAAAAAAAAAAGTCCTGCTGAGATAAATAAAATAAATTCTAAGTAAATGCAGACATGCACTCTGTCCAGGTTTGGGATGATAAAGAGGTTAGCTCTTCCCTAATTGATCTGTAAGTTAAACATATTCCTGTTACAACAGGCTTCACTATAGGCATAGACAATTTATTTCTAAATTAACAGAAATGAATGCAAGTAGAAGAGCGAAAATAATGTGAAAGTTACAAATAACTGTGGAAGCATCACACCTACCACGTTTTGGACTTTCGTAGCCCTGTAGTAGTGTGTTACAATCGCCATTCTGCAGCACTAACACAGAGAAAGGCACTTATTTGGTGTGTAGAGACTGTAGAAGTAGAATGGTACCCACAGAGACAACTGATTCTTCACAAAGATCTAAAGCCAGTCCAAGGAAAGAAATAGCATTTTGGCAAAAACAAACAACCAAACAAACAAGATATCCAAAAACTTAAATCTTCAATACTATGTTTTATGTAGGCATTAGCTTCAAGGAAACCACAGATACAAATGTAAAATGCAGAATATAAAAGTTCTGGAAGGAAAAAGTAGGAGACACTCTTGGTCATCTGTGGCTAGACAGAGTTTGTCTTCAGGGCCTGAAGCCACAGGTGGGAGAATTGTTTCCCAGCAGCACCCCCTGCCCTGCACACAGTGTGGCCTCAGCAGCACTCCCTGCCCTGCACACAGTGTGGCCTCAGCAGCACATCCTGCCCTGCACACAGTGTGGCCTCAGCAGCACCCCCTTCTCTGCACACAGTGTGACCGCAAGTGACTAGACTAATGAGTGCAAGCATGCTGGGTATGTATTGTTTCTGGAATAGCTCAAAAAAGATTGGCTCCATGTGTAGATGTGTGGCCATTTAAACCTTTAGGTATGTTCAAGATTTTCAATTACTTGATAAGGTTTTGATTGTTAATTCAGTTGAAAAGCAGAGAACTCTCTCTTAAAATGAATAAATTTAGAAACCCTTTTTGTACATTTGAAGGTATTTGATTAAGTCTTCAAAAAGGGATAAATATTTCTGAAACACCCCTACTAAGTGAGGGATCAAAGCAACCTATATAAAAATAGTGTAGCCAGGCCAGCTGTGGAGGTACAAACTTTTAGTTCCAGCACTCAGGAGGCAGGTGGATTCTGCGAGTTAAAGGTCAGGTTGGTATACAAAGTAAGTCTCAGGTCAGATATGACTACATAGTGGTATTCTGTCTCAAAAAATTAATTAAAAAATTAAAATAATTTAAGTGTGTAATCTACTCTTAAAAGGCCAAGAAAAACATGAAATGCTTGCTTGGAATTGTATATACTGCATATATTGAGCACCGATTTTTAGTAATTTAAATGAACTTCGAAGGACAAAAAATTCAATTGACTAGAAAAGCCAAGAGGCCGTACAACCCAGGGCCAAACTAAATACACTCATGATGCTGAAATGAGCCACTGGGAAAGAATCAATAACTTCCCTTGAAAAATGAGAACCGGAAAAATATTCTTCAGATTCTCTCTGTAAAATGTAGTCTTGTCTTTTTAGTGGGAAAATGTATTCATATTGAATGAATACACCTGTGTGGTGAGCCACGTATCATGGTGAATGTCTGTAATCCGAGCATGCAGGATGCTGAGGCAAGGCCAGTTTGGGCTCACAGTAAGGCCTAGTGCCAAAAGCAAATGAGGAGGAGGAGGAGGAGGAGGAGGTGACTACAAAATTATACTGAATATATGAAATATTAGAACACTTTCTACTTCTAGATCATACCAAGGCAAAGATGATAACAGAGGGATGGGGAGCTTGGTTCTACCAGATAGAAGGGGAGCTGGGGAGCCAGAGTGATGGACCACAGGGTTTTCTACATAAACACAAGAGGAGTCAGGAAGGCAGAACTTCAGTAAGCAACACTGACAGCTTGTGACTCTTTTCCCAAGCAGTGACAAGCAAACAAGGCAGACAGAAATAAATACCCAATTTGGATGTTCTAATAATATACAGTAGCTTTGGAATTAGACAGTGCTGGTTCAAGCCTTTGCCTCTCCCGCCTTGCCTGATCGCAGTTCTCTCCTGTTTGACTGGCAATAATAACCCCTGCTTTGCCCATGTCACCGAATTTTTTATGAAGATCAAAGAGATAATAAATGTGAATTCTGAAAATTGTAGATCAGTATATACATAAGGTGTCATTAGCATATTTACCATATGCAAATGAGTGTGTTAATTCAATTTGAATACAACTTTTCATGAGAAAGACAAGACGACATTTTATAAAACATTGGGCCTATTTGTTCTTGGAATTCCATCTTCTCGGTCAAGCCAAAAAACATGTTGTTGCTGTGTGTGTGTGTGTGTGTGTGTGTGTGTGTGTGTGTGTGTGTTTGTGTGTTTAAATTCTGCTTAAATGTATTTCTTCTCCTGTCTTTTCACTTACCCACAAGCCTCTGCTCTAAAGTATTTAAAATTCCAAGATAAGAAATAACTCCTATATTAAAATTTATAACCTCCCCAAGATCTCACCCCCAAAGTAAGTGTGAGTTACAGGGTTACATGCAGAGAGTGAGGAAATATCTATATTAATATGTAAATATGAGCTGTAGGCAAGGTTAGCTTTTATAAGTCTGATTTTAAATTTAAAAAAATCATTATATGTTCATAAAAAGTTGCAAAATACCATCAAGACTCCATCACCTATTGTCCCTGGTAGCATCCTTATTACATCATCAGATCCAAGAAATTGTTGGATGTGGTGGCTTGCGGCTGCAGCCCAGCTGCTCAGACACCATGCATGTTCCTGTCTGCATGTACATGTTGAGGCCAGAGGTCAGCCTCAGTGTCTTTCCTCTGGTGCTTTCCGCTATGTTTGAGTTTTAAGACAGTGTCTCTCAGGCCTGGCACTCACCAAGTGTGTTACCTGGCCAGCCTAGGGCATTCTCTGGTCTCTACCCACATGGCCTCAAGATTAGGAGCCAGTGCCTTTACACACAGGTGTTTGCTTGGGTTCCAGGCAAATCATACTGTGATCCTTACAGCTGTGCACCAAGGTCTTTACCAAACTCCACTCAAGAGGTTTTCACAAATAAGAATAGCTAATGCGTGTTCTCTATTTGAATTGGTCACACTCAACAGAATCATAATGAGATCATTATCAATCTACCTATAATGGGCCAAACATCCAGAGACTGTTCATCCTGTGGGGCTTCCGGCAGGAGCTTGGTCCAACCATGTCCAGGAAACCAGGCAGTAGCTACATATAGACAATGCAGAAGCACGTTGCATATCCCAAAACAATAATATTAGGAGCTTGAGTGTATATGTAGATTATTCTCTTGCATGTACCACTCCAAACGCAATCATAGAAATTCATGCTTTTAAAAAATTCTTTCTCAGAGAGAGGGGGGTGGGGTGGGGTGGGATGGGGGTTGGGCAGGACTCCTTTATGACTTTGATGCAGTCTCTGTGATCTTTACTTTTGACCTTGTTTATGTTTTCCAGAAGTCAAGTGTGGCACCGCAGAGGCAGTCAATAATATAATCCAATCATCAATAAGCTACAAACTCCTTGTTTATTAATACACGATTAAAATGTATATGATAAAAAGATATTGACTGCAGCTAACTGTATGGATGACAGCGACAATTAAGGCACAGGTTCTTGATCACCTTGTGTGCCGGGCACTCCCCGCCAGGGGATGTCGATAATCTCTGTAAAGTCACAACAGCTGCAGCCTTTGGGTTTTCAAAGCTTATCTTACAAATGCAAAGGCACACACACGTGTGTGTGTGTGTGTGTGTGTGTGTGTGTGTGTGTGTGTGTGTGTGTGTGTGTGTGTGTCAGAGGTCAGAGGACAACTTGCTGGAGTCAGTTCTCTCTTTCCACCATGTGGATCTAGGGAACTAAAACTCAGGCTGTGAGGCTTACTTTAAAATTAAAGTCTATTATTGAGATTTTTGCTAGGTTTCATTTTATTTTTGTCAGTTTTATTTCAGACATGGGTTTACTTCTCATTTATTTATATACATTTTAAAGATGGGATTGCTGTGCAGCTCCAGCAGGCCGAGGACTCTCAAGTCTCCTGCCTCAGATTTCTCTGTGCTAGGATCACAATGAGTTTCCCCATGGCCAGGCTTCCATTCGCTTCTGAAGCCTTAAAAAACTGACGGTTATCTGAACAAACATCATGGCTGTGTCTTCATACTAGGTTTTAATGGTACACAAAAAGAAAGAAGATAAAATCTTGCCAGTAAAGAATCATGTTGACCAGTGAATAGGATTCTCCAAACTGAACTGCCCTCGTCACTGTTATATTGCTATTAAGAGACACTATGACCACAGCAACTCTTACAACAGAAATGTTGAATTGGGGCTGGTTTACAGCTTCAGAGGTTTAGTCCACTGTCATGAAGTGGGGGAGGGTTGGGGCATGGTGGCCCACAGGCAGGCATGGAGCTGCAGAAACACCCAAGAGTTCTGCATTAGGATCCGCAGGCAGCACCGTGGCCAGATTTAATAAATGCTTTGTTAAAAAGAAAGCAAAACAGTGGTGCCATTAAATTGAATCGTGGGCCTTGGGAATGTTTGCAAGTGCTCTGCCACTGAGCTACACCTCAGAGTTTGAATTTGACCTTGGTCCTCTCTCTGATGGTTTCTTCATAGAATCCAAGCTTTTGATCTTCCCTGAAAGTCACTGTGTAGCACTGGCTGGTCTCAGCTTTGGGTGACTTTCTGCCTCTACCTGGGTGCTGGGCTTACAGAGCACCACGCCAGTCTTACCTCCTTCACTTTTGAAGGGTAACTTTAGGCTGCTGTTTTGTGTTGTTTTCTCAGTGAATCGCTCACTCTTTTACTGATGCTGTGTTTTCTGACCTGAAATTAAATTTAACGTTTCTCCTTGGCTCCTGAGGTTGAAAGAATGATTCCCTATTGTCTTTGTATGCAATTTTTTTCTCATCTTTAATTTTCCTGTTTGGATGTAAAGTGCCTAGGCATGGGTGGGGCACTTACTCGGCTTGAGTTCTCCGAGCTTCCTGAATCTGGAGGAATATTTAGCTATTATTGCAGCTAGCTCTTCCTCCTTTTTCCACGTGTCCCCAATGTGTGTGTGTGTGTGCGCGCGCTGCCCTTTCACAGTTGTCTCTTGGTCTGCCCTCCTTTTTTCCAGTCATTTCCACTTTGCTTTCAGTTTCAGAAAGCACTATCAAGCTATCCTCAATCTTGAACTGTCTTTCCTCAGCTAAGCGCAGTGCCCACGCAGCCGGCAAAGGCAACTACTCTCTTCCAACTGTGATGTTTCCATGCCTGTCTCTGCCTGTGTGAGTTGTATGTTCTGGCATGCTCTCATCTTCTGCCTCTGAAGTCTTCAGCACATTAATCTCCTTTCTTAAATATTCCCATTGTGAAGTTGGAGTTGTAACTTAGGTAAAGTATTTGCCCAGCTTGCACTAGGTCCTGGGTTCAACACTCAACACTGAAAACACAAAAGCCAAGCAACCAGCAGGCACATCACTCCTGGTCTGGCCCTCCCCTCCCAGCACCTTGACAGACCTGACATTGTTTCTGATATGTAATCACTTTCTTCGCACTTTTGTGATATGCCTTGTGGCATTTTTTTTTTAATTGAAAGACACACATGACACATTGCATAAAAGACACCAAAGAAGTGGGGCCTTTAGCAGTAACTGGTCATCCCACAGGTGTCTAAAGTTATGAACTAGGTATCAGCCCTTGGCAGGGCATGAGTCCTGGCCTTGTACTCCTCAGGCCTGACCGTGGGTGAGGGAGTTGGGTGGCTCCCTTCCCCACTGATGGGAGGTTGGAGGGAGTTGAGCTGGTTGAGAAGTTTTAATACAAACAGTAATGAGGCTCTGACAAAAGAGCTTCTCCTCACAGTAGGACTTCCTAAGAAAAGCCCAGAAGGCTGTGGATTGCAGAGTGATTTCCTTTCCTTCTACTTCTCAGAAGCATAGCTCCTGCCAGGTCACTGTATGAGCCTGGCAGAGTTCCAGACAGTTAGTGGGTTCCTGTGAGGTCTGGCCACCCTGAGCTGCCAGCATTTCTCAATTGCACTTCAGGGTTTCTGATGGGACACCTGTTCTCTTTTTATCTCAAAGACAAAGGAGGCTATAGAGATGGCTAAATTGGTAAAATGCTTGCTACATCAGCATAAGGACCCTAGGCTGGATCATTAGAACCCATGCAGAATCCAGATTCAATTGCGTACATTTGTAACCCCAACATTCCTGCAACAACATGAAGGTGAAGACAGGAGGGTCCCAAGAGCTTTTGGTCAACTAACCTAGTTTACGTCATAGGGAACAGAGAGAGACCCTACCTCATACGAGGCAGATGGTGAGAAGCAACATCTGAGTTTTCACTTTTGACTTCTACAAGCACACTGGCAAAAGTGCTCTCTTTCTCTCTCTCTCTCTCTCTGTCCCTCCCTCTCAGATACACAGAGGCACACACATAGGCGGGAGGGGAGGAAGAGGGGAGGAACCAAAGCAAGGTTTCCTATAGGAAACAGTTTTAGCTATACCAAAGCCAAGCATTCTTGCTCATGTTTTAACTTTCCCAGCGTGCCCAGTCGGGTATGCTTTGCTTCTTACCTCAGCTCACTAGTAAATCTTGCTACGGAGAGCCCATTTGGGTTGCACACCAGTGCTTACTCTGTGTTAGACTTTAGTTTCAGTCCATGGTTACTTGGCCTTGTCAGGGTAGGCCTGACTCAGGCAAGGGACATGATAGAGCAAAGTCACTCACTTGTCAGAAGTTAGGAAGCAAAAATTAAAAGAAAGAAAGAACAAACAAGATTCTGCCTTCAAACCATGCCTCTTATGATCCAACTCTCCAGCAGGCCCCGCCTCTTACTGACCAATGTGTCTACAGGCTTATCAATAGATTCATCCATAGATAAGGTCCACATTCTAAGACCCAGTCATCTTCCAATTTATGCCACCAGCTGGGGACAAAGTCTTTCAAGCACAAGACTTTAGGAAGGACATGTCAGAGTGAACACATGATACCCTCTAGCCCATACTTAGTGCTACAAGTGACATATGCAGTTTGAATTCTACACAGTTTTCTCTGGCTGTGTGGATGTCCCTTTACACTTGGCTGACCCTTATGTTTCCTCTGGCATACAAATGTCCAGGGCTGGACTTAATTTGGCAATGTCATGAATGGCTTTAGAGTAGACATAATTGACCACAAGATCAGATCTGAGCTATGTTATAATTTAAACAGTTAACCCAGCCTCAGCAACACGGCCTTTTAATTATTATTTAAATAACTAAGAACAATAATGACATTGACATAATTACTATTATATAATGTCAAGCAACTTATTTTGTTTCTGTCCATATGATAGTCATGGTTTACATATGTGTGATGTGTGTAGGTACCCTAAACATGCCTGTTTGTGTATGCTTTGCACTTGTGTGTGGATGCCAGAGGCTGATGCATAGTGTCCCCTTCTATCACTCTCCACCTGATTCCTTGAGATGGTCTCTCACTAAACCTGAAGCTCACTAATTTGGCAAGACTGATTATCCAACAAGCCGCAGTGGCTCCTCAGTCCTGAGGTTACAGGAATGCTGCTGTGCCCATTTGTCTTGTGTGATTGCAGGGGTTGAACTTATTTCTCTATGCTTTGCCTGGTGGAGTAGCTCCCCAATCCACCCCTAGTAAATATATATATTTAAGAAAGTGCTTTTCTTTTCTTTTTCTTTTTTTTTTTTTTTTTTTTTTTTGAGACAGAGTTTCTCTGTGTAGCTTGGCTGTCTTGAACTCACTCTGTAGAGCAGACTGGCTTCGATCTCACAGAGATGCATCTGCTTCTGCTTCCCCGAGTGCTGGGATTACGGCGTGCGCCACCACACCTGGCAGTGAGATCATACCTTAACTGCACACAGGAGGCAGAAGGAGAGGATTGAGGTGGGCTGGAGATTTCCCTCCCCAGCAATGTACTTCCTCAAATGTGGTCATGTCTCCTAAAGGTCCCATCGGTCCCCCAACAATGTCACCATCCCAGGACCAAGTATTCAGACCCCTGAGCCTCTGAGGGACATTTCTCCTTCAAATCATAGCTTCCTGCTCCTGTATATGTTTCATTTCTTTCTTTCTTTTTTTTTTTGTTTCATTTCTAAGTTGAAGGGCTGCTGTTGCTTTCCCAAATAACTTTTGCTTGATAAGGAGTCAAACCAGCTAGGATTCAGTTACGTACTGAAGATCTTTGGAAATTTCAGGATAGGTCAAATCAGTGAACTGGCAGTATTTGTAAACATCTGGAAATGAGACATAAAAATAGATTATCATTTAGACGCATGCATATTTATGTGTCCCTCTGCATGAGAGTTTGTGTAGTGTTGCACGCAACTGGTACTTCTGTGTAGCCTAGAAAAGAGCAACGTCAGCACGTCAGTCATTACAGTCGGCTCGTTTCTCCTGCTAACGAGCTTTCTTGAAACTGGAAGCACAATAATGACAACAAAACATATTTATAAAGGAAAAAAGTGAAGGGGTGGGGGGCTTGGGGGGAGCTGTAAATGTCTTCACTGGTCAACGCAGTTCCTGACAGGAACGCTCCTGTCTGTGAGGCTTCTGCTTCGTTTGTCATGCCCTTATGCTTTGGCAGGACAGTCTGAGCATGCTTCAGACTGTTCTGGTAATTCCATCAAGTGTTGGTTTTGAGGAGAAATGAAAGAGGATTTTAAAAGTGTACTCATGTTGACATTCCCGTATTGGGTGTCTGTGTTTGTTTAATTGCCTAAAATTCAACCGTTGCGTTTTTGTTCTTAGTTTCTTTCTTTGTATCTAGTTTTCTTTTTCTTTCTTTCTTTCTTTCTTTCTTTCTTTCTTTCTTTCTTTCTTT
>OU015747.1:138243726-138286647 GCA_907169655.1 Acomys percivali
TTTCTTTCTTTCTTTCTTTCTTTCTTTCTTTCTTTCTTTCTTTCTTTCTTTCTTCCTTTCCTTTTAAGGAAAGACCAGTTGTAATAGCTGATCCCTGTATCCCAGCCCTTGAAGAGGTAGAAGCAGGAGAACCAGAAGTTCAAGGCTACCCTCCACATAGATCAAGTTTGGGGCTAGCCTGGGCTACATGGGACTCTGCCTTCAAAATTAAGAAAGAAAGGAAGGATGAAAGGGAAGACAAGTAACCCTAATGACTGAATAGCATTAGACAAATTCAGAGCCTAGTTTGTTCTGGGTTTAGTTTTAAAGCTTGGGTCTTGTGGTGAGGGAGAGGGGTGGTGTAAAATATAGCTCGGGTAGGTGAGGAACAGATCACCTCCTGGAAACTGGACCACAGCCCCAGCACTTGCTTCATAGTGTTTGAAGAAGCAGCCATCTTCCAGAACTCTTATGTTACTTCCCAGCAAGGTCCAGGCTATTGAGGTGCGGTTGGTTGTTTTACCTGTACCAAACAGGAGGAGAACTGTGACTTGGAGAAGAGTTTAGGCCAGGAAATGTTCCTCTGGAGCGTCATTCAGTCATTAGGGTCCCTTGTATTTCCTACTTTAAAATTTTATTTTATGATTTTGAAGGCATAGTCTCATGTAGCCCAGGCTAGACTCAATCTAAGGGAGACATTGTGATATGTTTTCTGAATTCAGACTTGCACTGTCAGGCCTCTTGCTCTAGATAACTCTTTCATGATATTTTATACACTCTTAACCCATTATCTCAGTTTAGAAAAATAGCCAGGGAGGTAAGTTACTTCAAATCTTCGAAAACCAAACATCTTCCAAAGAAACAAGTTATTATGACCAATGAAGTTCAGTGGGCCTCTTTGAGGGTCCAGGTAAGCCACTCCCCTACTTCCCTTCGGATGGACTGTGGGGACAGGATAATGCTCAGAGCAACTGGTGCTCCTGCAGCTGCTAATGCATATGCATGTGTCATGCAAATGTCCCCAGCAGAAACACATTCTTTAAACCTGCAACTGTTCAGCAATAAAAAGGGAGAAAAAAAACTTTCCAAATCAAACTGCTGACTCTTTTTTTTTTTAAATCCTTATCAAAACACGCAGCATACATTTTACCAGGCCGAGTAAATCAAAAGAAAAAGCAGCTGCAGTTAACCAAAGCTTGTTTCCCCTGGATATCAGGTGTGTGCTGCAGTTCCACAGATCAATTGGTGAACTGAAGTTAGCTACTAGAATCTCCAGAAATTCAAAGTAAAGCTGTTGGGGCCGTATTTGTGATCACTTTCCGATTGCCTTACCTTTGTAAAGGGACATCGTACTTTACTTAACTGGCTGAGTTTCATCCAAGTCTAAAGATGAGCTTCCATTACCCCTTTATCTGAATATCAAAAGACCTGGCTGAGCAAACAGAGGAACACTGCGGTCTAGAAGGGTCCGCTTTGGTTATCTTTTATATGCTTTTTCTTTTCTTTTCTTTCTTTCTTTTTTTCAGATTAGTGCCGAGTGGGAGGTGGAGGAAAGCTGAGAAAGGGGTAGGAAGGAGGGAGGGACACACACACACACACACACAGAGAGAGAGAGAGAGCGAGAGAGAGAGAGAGAGAGAGAGAGAGAGAGAGAGAGAGAGAGAGAGAGAGAGAGAGAGAGAGAGAGAGAGAGAGATTTGGGGAGCGACCTTGCCTTACCAAATGTTCTAAAGCACCGACCTAGTTAGAGCACACAGCTGTGAATTTATCGTGACATTGTCTTTCATCACAGTGGTTCTGAGCGCGTACTGGAAAGTTCTGTGTTGGGGAATGAAAAATGTCAAACAAGTACCTTCCACTCTTACCTGGAGGAGCCGGTAAAGAGCAGCTGGGGAGTGATTCACTACGACATCTTTATGGCTGGGAGAAGGAATAGCACTCTGACATTTTTTATGGGCTTGTATGCGGAAGCTAAGCATTGAGAAGAGCAAGGCAGTTGGGATTAGACTCGGAAGGAGAAAATGAGTTCGTATCTGGGGATTAACCCGCATTTGTGCTCTACAGGGAAGCGGACTAGACGCTCACTCGGAAGGCAGCTCTCCGGGGAAGCCATCAATCCTGAATGAGATTACTTAGGGTGAAATTGCATATCTCCAGGTGGCATAGTCTGAACTGCGCGACGGGTTTCCCTCTCCCTCCCACCCGGGTTAGACTGGCCTTAGCTCGCCGAACAGAATGTCCCTAGTGGAGACTACCCTCTGGGGAAGGCTTAGAGTACCCTAGACAGCCGCTAGATTCTTTGCCCTCGCAGGGCAGGAGCGTGCTGCCAGCAGGAGGTCCCCCCACCCCCTCCCCACCCAGACTCTTTTCCGGGTCGAGGACGGTGGAGTTTGAGGAGTTAAACCCAGGGATCCCAGGGCGAAGGCAAGGGGGTTGGAAAGAAGTGGACCAGAACTTCAAAAGGGCAACAGATCTGCCCTTTCTCTCCTTCCAACCGGATTCTCGCTAGTCTTCCCCACTAGAAACAAAAGTCCATTCAAAGAGCCCAGAGGCCAGATTCCCAGGTCTAGATCACGTTGAATAGAAGCCGGCTTGGGCCGGTCTCTGCTCCTACTCTGCATCTTCCTGGTTAAGTCTCCGGAAAAGATGTAAGACGCCGGCCCAAGCGCCCGACGATTTGTTCTTTTTCTTTGTTGTTCTTCTAGAGGTGAAGCGAGAATAACCCTTCGCAGAAAGAGAGCGAGCAGTTGCGATTTGCGCCCCTCGTGCCCCTGGACGCAGGCAATTCCTCGCACGCATCTGGCGGCTCGGGCCCAGGCGCTTCCAGGCGCCTTAATATCCATAATTCGAGGGGGAGGCTGGGCCGCTGCTTCTTTGCCAGGTCAATGTGTTAATTAAAAGTTGGTCCGAGTTGGTCAGCACGCAGTCCCAGATGTGCATAACAGCATGCAATTAACACATAAAGAAAATCTTTTTGAAGATACCGGAATTGAACACACCCTCCCCCCTTAAAGAAACTATACCCTACTCCTACCCCTGAACGTGAGCTAGAGCAGGCAAATACTGGAAAAGTCATTAAAAGACGTAATTAAATGTGGGGCTGCCATTCTTGAAGGGGTCGGGCTAGGGAAAAAAAATCCCTAAATCTATATATTTCAAAAAATAAATAGCAAATTGATTTTTTTTTCCTTCTACAGAACAGGCAGGCACGGAGACTGGCTTCACTCGGTTCCCACCCCATGTATATTAAACAGCCGGCGAGTGGCGGCCGCGTTGCTCGGTGACCCAGCGAGCGCAGGGAGTCCCCGGCCACCGCTCCGGCCCGCACGCTGCCGCTGCCGCAGCCGCCGGCAATTGCAGAGGGGCCTCTTGCAGCCAGATTGCTTCCCAGACCCAGGGATAATTACCGCAGCTCACTCGCCTAGCGTTCTTCAGAGCTTCAAAGAGTGTAGGGAAGTGTGGATAGGGTGCGGGGTGGGGAGTGGGGCGACACTCATTTCAGATAAATGCATTTATATGAAAAGTAAAGGTGTGTGTGTGTGTGTGTGTGTGTGTGTGTGTGTGTGTGTGTGTAGATACTTAATATTATCATAGACCCTGTAGGAGGAGCAGACAGGCTGGCACTGGCCGGAGGCTGCACCTGCGTTCTGCCGGTACATTTCTGCCTCCTTCAGTCTTTTCATTGGCCCTCAGGAGCCGCTTGACTTTTGGCTTTGGTTCCGCTTGATTCATTGAATGTGACTGGGTGGAAAAAGCCCATCTCGGAACCTACGCTGCCCATTCAAGATTATTGACCCCAATGTCTCTCCAAGTTGTTAGCTCCCCATTCTCCTGCCTGCGGTGACACACTCTTTCCCATGGCACCCCGACCCACTTGATCCAACTTGTCCACTTCATTCTCTTGTGGAGGAAGCCAGGCCAGGACTTGGTGTCCAACTCTGCACGTATAACCCATATACTACACCTGCGCCCCTCCTCCAAATGGGCCTGGGAACAACGATTTCAACCAATTAATTCTGAGTGCCTACGTAAAGGATGTGCCTCATGGACAGCGCCTAGAAACTTGCGAATTGGGGGGTTATGGATAGAGCAAGACAGAAAAGGGTCAACACATCCTTTGGAAAGGACCAATCTGCTGGTTGTGAGCTTGAAGGCAGTAGAAGCCATTATTTAACCCTGCATATCCTCGCTGTTAACTAGTGTCCGACACTTCCCTCCCCCAGCTCCCCCCCCCCCGTCACCTTTTTTCCTTTTGTAGGATGCAGAAGGTGAATAATGAAACCATTTTGCTAATAGTTTATGAGCCATGAGATTGGAAATGTATATGGGTAGACCGAAGCACCAGACTAAAATCACCCGAGACACGCGAGGCTTGGCAAAGAGAAAAACCCTCCCAATCTCCTCTTCCCAGCCTGGAGCGGAAAGCCTGGCGCTTCTCCCTCTCCGCTCCATCCGAGGGCAGCAGCTTGGCCCATCCTCCCTCCAGCTCCTCACTCTCCTCGTCTCCCCGAGGGGCTGGAGCGAGAAGGAGATGAATTGGGGTGATGGCAAGATAGCACGGCCGGGAGATAATCGTTATCAGCAGGATTTTTCTTCCAGTGATGCCATCTACAGAGATCTATCACGCCAGGCAGCCTTCCCCAAGGCGGATAACAATAGATGGGAGCCAGGCCTTGGGGACAGCCAGGGAGACACTGTCCAGAACACCCACCTGACCTCCAAACTCTTCTTGCCAGTCTTCCCAGCCTTCCTCTTTGCAGAGCCTCCCCAATTCCAAAATCTGGGGTACTACAGTGGGATGCAGGGGGACACTTTGTGGGCATGGTGGGGTCAGGAAAGTGTGAAAGGTGCTTCTATGGCTTGGGCTTAACAAGGGGCACCCTGAGCCTAGAAATATCCTCCCAGCGTGCTGGTAACCTAAGCCCACAGCAGTGGCCCCGGAAAGACCGCCCTGCTGGTGGTAGGGCGTCCCAAAGAGCAAAGGCAAGCAGGGAGGAGGACCTTGAGGGTGCTGGTGAGGGCGGGCTCCGCTGGAGGCTGAGGGCTCCAGCCTCAGCTCCCAACCTATTCAGCCATTGCAGCAGCGGAGAGGCCAAGACAGGTGCGTAGCGTTGGGCGTTGGGCGTACAAGTCAGGCAGTTGGGGGGGGGGTCCCACGTTTCCAAGCCTCTGTCCCTCCCAGTCTGGGGACACCTTTCATATCTCTCTGAACCCGGGCAAGGGCAAGAGGACAAAAGACACCCAGGGCTCACTCCCGGGCCCAAGGGGGAAAGTTGAAGCAACTGCGTGGCCAAAGTTTAAGAGTTTGAGTGTGGAGCATAGGCTTGGCAGAGAGGATGTGCACACACCTGCCTGCGTGGAATTGTGGGCCGTGGACACTCAGGGTAGCAAGGGCTGCTGCCCAATACCCTTTAGGCCTCTTCCCTTTGTTTGGGTCCAAGCCAGGCTGGATTTTCTGGGAACTATGTTTGGTGGGAGGCTGTAAAAGTGCAGTTGAGGACAGTGACACTCACCCACCAAGCAGGAAATCAATCCCCAGATGTCAGCTCACGCCAAGACCCTTTTCTGTAGAGGGTGAGCTAGAAGGTTTTAGGGAGAGGGGTGGGCAATGGATGGAGGCCTCCTCGGCCTATTAGGCGAAGTGATTCCCCAGGTCCCGCCTGCGTGCGTGGAGAAGCCAACCTCCCAAGAGAGCAGGGCCAACCGTGTTCACCTCCAGCCTCCTCCCCTACACAATTCCCACACCAACCTAAACAGATTCTCCTTTTGACCCTAGGATCTCCGTCCTCGGCGCAACATTCAGCAAAACTCTGAAGCAGCTACCTCATGTGCTTAGGGGACTCGAAGCGTGTAGTGCTTCCTGTCCTCAAAGACTATATTTTTGAGAACACAAGATGAAAACAAAAATCGAACTAACCCATTCACCATCGCCCATATCCCGGCCCGGGCCAAAGCACCTGACAAAGGTGGCCACATGGAATGGGATTCCCGGTGGATTAGACAAGAAGTCCTATTCCAGTTGGCTGGGTGGGAAAAGGCAACTTTACCCAGCAGCTTAGGGTGGAGAGGGCTAAGTGGGGAAGACCCACTGGTGCTGTTCTGCAGCCCCAGCTCCTATGAAACCCTCTAACTATACAGCCAGCGAAAGACAACCTGCCCGCGCCCCGGGTGCCCCCTCCCCCACCCCCCATGCTCGCCGTGGCGGTCATTGTAGAGTCGGAAGGGCTACGCGGCTGCCAGGTTACTCTTTTGGCTTCATCCTGTAGTAATTCCGTCCCAAATGCGGATTGCTCAAATTCCTGTACCGGTATCTCAGGTGAATCCAGAGTCCTGGCAGTTTTCCTGTCTCCCTAAGGCCCAAGGCTGGGCTAGTCCTGGGGAGGCGGTGTGGATGTGGGGGTGGGCTGGGGGACTTGCCCTCTGGCTTCTCCCTCTCTCAGTACTGGGTGGGTTTGCCCTTCTTGGCTTGTGGTGGCTGCAGGTGGGGTGAGAGGGGCAGTAAGGGATCGCATGAAGCAAAGTAACAAAACTGTTGGAAATTCTAGAGACATTAGACCCACTCCCACTTCAAGCCAGTTCCCTCCCAACTGGTGCCAGGAAGAGTAAAGAGAGGTGCTTGTTCTTTCTCCCAAGGTGTGGGGGGGGGAGGGGGAAGGGGGAAGGGAGAAGGGTCCTTCGCACATTTACGCCCGCTCCTCCTGTTAGTTGATTGCACCTAAAAGTTTGCTATTTATAGTCTAGGCTCGGCAGCCCGGTTCCTAGTGCGGAGTGCGAAAGGTCTCCGCCAGCCAAGCCTTGAGGCTTGTCTCACTGGCGTCGGGTGATTTCTTGGTGTTGATTTCCCCCCTTTTGCAGCAGGCGACTGGTCGGACACCCTCGGGGACCCCCAAAGCCACCAGCTCCCGGGAGCTCGGAGAGCGGCTCTGCACGCGGGACCTTGTGAGTTGGCGCTGAGCCTCCGGGTGCACGTGGGAGGCGCTGTCGCTTGCTGCTTCGACCGTGCGGGTCGCCTTGTCCTTAGCCTCTGCCCCCTCCGACCTCCAGCCCTGCTCCCTAGCTCGCTTTTCCTGCTGTCACACACCCCCTTTTCCATTTCTGCGCAACCTCCTCACCCCTTCTCCCCGGCTCCCGACTCCAACCTGCTTTCGACTTGAAGCCGAGTTTGTTTCAGGGAGAGAGCCGAGTGGCCTCTTGGCAGGAGGCGGGGTGGGCGCGCGCGATGTGCAGGAGACTGCAGGGCTGGGCTGGGAGTCTCCGGCCCGAGGGCGTCTGGAGCCCGCCGAGTGCGCCTCCTGGGTCTTCGGGGAGGGGACGAGGTGTGTCCGGCTGAGGACCTTTCCCGGGGTAGCTTTTGCCTGGGTGCCCGTGGCAGTCTGAAGCCACCCGGCTGCCCTGCGAGCACCGACTGTCCTCAATCACAACCCCTCGAATCATCCTTGAGTAGGAAAAAAAAATGAAAAGGAAGGAAAGCCGTGGCCCTGGACTGTGCAGAAAGAGTCAGAGTAAGGTTTCTCGACTCCAGCCCCGCATCTGCCATCTGTTTTAACTAGGGATGCAGACAGAGCTTGCTTAAAGGCAGGGCGACCGAGGCTGAGGGTAGACCCTGACCTTCTCCTTTTCCCCTAAGCATCAGAACTCAGAGACGGTTTCTGTGTTTTAGAAATCAAGAGTCTGGATGTAGTGGGTACTGGAAGCTCTCCTGTCCCCAAAGCGAGACGAACGCTCAGGCACGCGCGTTCAGCCTCGGTCAGACACTCTTGTTCCCGCAGGAGCGCGGCTGCTTGTGGCTCCTTCCCAGTGTATCAAAGTGTCCTTTACAATCTTGGCAGAGGCAAGGTCTCGACGGAGAGAGGCGCAGTGAAAGTTGTGACTGCAAAAAAAAAAAAAAAAAAAAAAAAAATTCTGGTCTTCCATCAGTTTGGCCGAAAATGAGATCTTAGGGAGTTAGGAGATTCTCGTTGCACTGTCCCGCTCAAAGTTGTGAAGGTTGCTATGGGGATAGACTGGGGAAAAGCGGGCTTTGCACAGACTTGTAGTGTGCCCGTTGGAGTAGGTCTTCTCTGAGTACCAGAAGTTTCCCTACTGCCCACAGGACAAGGAGATGACATGTTGGGTGTTGCCAGCCCCTGTCTAGCCTCCACCCAGGCTTTCCACTGGGGGAACTGTCTGGTTCAGGCTGGATGGTGGACGCTCACACCTAGACTTGATCTGCCCAGATTTTCACTCCAGTGGCTTGAGACAGTTTGCAGTTCCTCTGCCAAAAGCAAAAGCCAGTTTCTTCCACCGCCCCCAGGCAGCTTTCAGGGCTGTGGTTAGGTAAGAATCTTAGCACAAGTTCATAGGCAGAAACTGGTGGTGTTGACCCTTAGGGGCCAGATCTGGGACTGCATTTTAGTCCTAGTTCTTAATCTCTTCCACCTACCTTTCTCCTACCCTTCCCGGGGTGATGGGTGCTACTTCTGGATCTGTAGGAGCTAGTGGCCCTGTGCCTAAGGGAAACAGGGAAGGAAGGGCGGGGGAGGGAGGGAGGGAGGGAAGGAGGGAGGCAGGGAAAGAAGAAGGGAAAACACTTGAATGGCTTTTTGCTGGCTGCTTTTCCTCTGCATGGCCTTTGAAATAGACTGAAGCCACCAATAAACCAAACCTTTCCTTACCCCCAGGACATAGGCCTTCCCTATTTGGACCCAAAAAGCCATTGCTTAGAAGGTGTTGGTGGAGAAAGCCTCCTGGGCCTCCCAGCAACACAGGTTATTCTGCTTTCTTGGAAACTCTTGAATACACACAGCCCATAAGGCTCCTGGATTCCCCAAAGCTTGTATCAACTTGTATCAACTTTGTGATCTGCAAGCTCTTCTGGGGCGATTTGATGTGACCTTAGGACTAGGGAGCTTTGCTTTGGCATGGCTTCACGCCATGCTGTGCCACGCCACTGTGTTGTGTCAGGAATGCCTGGCTTCTGTGTTCCCTGGTGCAGGTTCAGTTCTGTCCTCTGTACTTGTTTTGAGGTGGCCTCCAGACCCCCTGGGCCTTTCCCCACGGGTCTTCAGTGAAGAAGTTCTCCTTCAGAGTGTGACTATTCATGGCATTTCCACCAAACAGATAAAAACAGAGGAGGGCCAGTCAGGCTAGGAAAAACTCGGTAGTGGACAGGGAGACCTGTTTGTTTCCAAAGCAATAATGGACTCAGAAGAATTGTTCTCCAACATGACCCATTTTCAAGGAACTCTGGGTCAGGAGTGTCCTTTTTTCAATTCTTTGGTTTCGTGACTTACAACAAGTAAGCCCCTAAAAGAGGTGACTTGAGGGACACACTGCAGTCAGGTTTTCGAGATTCTTTTACATGGCCCTACATTATGATACAATCAGTATCTACTTTTTACCTCTTTCTCCCTCTTTTTTCTTTTAGTGGCTACTGAATGTCCTAGAGTGATCAACCTGAACTCTCCCAGATCAAGAGAATTTTATGTCCCCAAAATCTCTTGCTTGATGACATATGCCTTTAATCTTAGCACTCTGGGAGGCAGAGGCAGGCGGATCTTGTGAGTTCAAGGTCAGCCTGGCCTACAAAGATAGTCCAGGACAGTCAAGGCTACACAGAGAAACCCTGTCTTGGGGGGGAAAAAAACTAACAACAAAAACAAAAACTCTCTTGTTTCTTCAGACCCACCTCCATGGCTTTGGCTACAAACTATACTTCAGGATTGTGTCTGACCTACCTAGGGAAAGGCTAAGATGACCTCACGGTGAACCATAATTACCTTCCTCAGTTCCCTTGGCCAAAAGCTGCTAGAAGAAGGAATAAACCTGCTTGGGTAGAATCATTAGATAATCCATTTAGCTTCCTGCTTTTTCACTCTGACCCCACCCCCAACACAACAGGGCCTTTCTTGGGTGAGGGCCCATAGTCTTCAGCAGTGGAGACTATGCAGCTGCCTTGCTTCCCGGGATATGGGGTTTGTTTGTTGAGAGGTGATCGCACTTTCCTTACTGGATTTCACTTGGTCATTAAATGTTCACATTTCCAGGCAGAGCTGAGACCCAAGGTCGCAAGAGGGAATTGATGAAGGAGATGTCCTGGACAAGGAATACCCTAAGTGGGGGGACAGAACTGAGAGAGTCTGTGACTATCTCAGCCACACCTTCAGGTTGAGGTCTGTGTCCTGGCCAATGGCTTCACAATCTGAGTACCAGAACCACTCACAGCCTAGCTAGCTTTCTGCGTCCACCTCTGCCACACAATTTTGACACGAAGCAAAAAAAAAAAAAGTTTCTTTTCAAGTTCTTGTTCACCTTCAACAGGTTGGTTTCGATTTCTATTTCTCAAGTTTCCTTACAATAATAGCACATAAACCAAGTTATGTTTAGTTTCTGTGGGGCAGGGTGATTCACCCCACAGTTCCCAGGTGGTTCTGGCTAAAACTGCCTTTGCCCTCATCAAGTTAGACACATACTTGAGATGAAAGAAATGTATATATATATATATATATATATTATTTTTTTTAAATACTGCCCCCTCCCCTCCTCCTCTTTCTCTTCCTTCTCCCCTCCCCCTTCCTCCCTCTTCTGCAGGTTTAGAATAAATCTGGTCATGTTAACATTTAAACAGGCATGTCATAAAAGCTCAACATGATTTTTCTATGTAATAAATTCTTTGATATATTTTCAAGTCATAGATTAGATGGCTAAAGGTAACTCCAGGAAACTGTACCTTTCACAGACATTGACCAGTGCTCCCATTTCCAGACACGTATAGCTAACTTTACCATACTTCTTTATGGCTTTATTCTCTTATGCAATTGAGTTTGTGATCAGTTGTTGTAGCAAGCATTCACTTAAATAGATATCCTCCCAATTTTTAAATGTATCCAAGTTCACCATCCATTCAAGCTGTTTGATAGAAGCGTTTGCAGTCCAGAAAAATAGAACACAGAAGGTGGAATATGCTTCACAAACCTGGTTGTTAAAGCTGTATTTTATTATTGTTTTTTATAATTGTTTTTTTTTTTTTTTTAATGAACCCAAGGCCTCATGCATGCTAGGAAAGCAGTCAATGATTGAGGTACATCTGAAGACTGAAAGCTGTTGTGATCATAAAACAAACAAGCAAACAAATAAACAAACAAAAGAAACATTTTACTTGTGGCAGAAAAGTGTACGTCATCTTTTCCAGGAAGGTTTGCTGAATAAGTACCTGTTCCTAGCACTTTTTATTCCCTATGTCAGATAGATTGCTCTACCCAACTCACTTACCGAATGCCAATTACAGAAAGATTCAAATTGCTGATCTTCAAACATCCTATCCCTCTTCTTTCCAGTAGAATTAATGTGCATTTTTTTTGTTGTTTTGTTTTGTTTTGAGACAGGACTTCTCTGTGTAGCCTTGGCTTTCCTGGACTCACTTTGTAGAGCAGGCTGGCCTCAGACTCACAGAGATCTACCTGCCTCTGCCTCCCTGAGTGCTGGGACTACAGATGTGCACTACTGTGCCAGGCATGTGCAAATCTTTTTAATTACACATTTCAGTGAAATTTGGAAGGGAGAGGGTTCCACACATACCCCTTAATCAATGGTGATCAAATTGGCTACACTGTTTACAGAGGACATTTGAAAATGGGGATGTAACACAGGATGGCGTAAAGCTTCTGCAGGCAAGCCGATGAATTAAAAAATGCCTCTCAAGGGCAAAGGGCTAGTGAGAAATAACTCAGGAGACAAAGATCTTCAAAGTATGCAGTGTTTGGGGTGGAGCTCCAGTGGTGTTCAGAATAGAAGGCATGTCCAGGATGTGGCACACACTTGTCGGATTCCCAGCACTGAGAAATAAATAAATACGTGGGTGATGTAGTTTTTAGGTAGAAGCAACTTTTGCTTTTTCTGACTGGAGCCTTAAAATTGTACTGTTTTTATTTTTAACTGTGGTAAAGCTCAGATAGTAAAATACTTATTTAATTGTGAGTATGTGTGTATGTGTGTATGTATGTGTGTGTGTGTGTGTGTGTGTGTGTGTCTGTGTGTCTGTGTGTTCCATGTACATATTTGCATGGGTGGGGTTTGTGCACATAGAAGTGGACTCCAGATCTCTCTTCATGGTCATTCCCCTGTCTCCACCTCCAGTCTCTCTTTAGGGATTTTGAGATTACTGATATACCACACATCCAGCTGGTTCCATGGGGACCTTTTCTGTGGCTCCTGGAAATCTGAGTCCTGTCACCAGGCTGTCACACTTACTTCTTTCACGGTTGTGCTATCTCCCTGGATGTCAGTTTGAGGACCAGGATCTCTCACTGACCTGGGGCTTATCGATTCGCTTACACTCAGTTGTCAAGAAGTTGCAGGGGCCACCTGTTTCCACTCCCCTTCCCCAGATCTGGGCTTACAACCAGCAAGGAGGCTGCTGCTTCTTGTTTTATGGGTTTTTTTTTTTGTTGTTGTTGTTGTTGTTTGTTTGTTTGTTTCTTGTCCCTGGGAATCCAAACTCAGGTCCTCATGCTTGCACAGTCGAGAGTCTACCAACCGAACCATCTCCCCAACCCCCATTTTTGACGAGTTCCAGTTTCACAGTGGTTCTTTCTGATAATGGCTGCGTTGCGCATCCGAAGACTTGATTTAGACACAGCTTCTGAAAAGTACCAGAAACCACCCCCTCCAAAACTGGAGTCCTAAATAAAGAGGACTCATTTGTACACTTTATCAAAGCAGACTACCAGACAGCAGGAAGAACTAACTACCCTTGTTATATGAGAAAGAGAAATGACTGTGATCCACTGACCTTCCTACTTGAAGAAGTTCTGACTAATTCAGATACAACATCCTCCATGAGTGAGACGTTTTATCTGTAGATGACAGTCACTGTTACTTTAAAAATTATTACTATCAAATTCATCTACCTAGAAGTTTCAAATACTCACCTCTGTTTAAATAACATTAAGGATCAGCCTTAAGCTAACAAGCTCCAGGAACATCTAAGCAAAGGTTGACAGACTGTTCCTAAGTTAGCTGTTTTCTGTTAACAAGCCTGGGTAATCAGGCGATCTGCTGCTAAGTTTCTTGGAAGAAAGTTTCTTGGAGTCAGAAGGGAAAGCAAATTATTACAAGACACTGTTGAAAAGTTAGCTGGCAAAGATGCTTGTAATACCAGCATCCTAGAAGCTGAGGCAGGGGGATTGCTATGGGTTCAAGGCCAGGCTAGGCTGCATAGTGAACTCCTGTCTCAAGACACAATTAAAAAGTTAGTAAGGGAAAATGCATACAAATAGAATTACAGAATGCAAAGCCGTCTCTTAAATTGGGTACTTTCAGAGGATTCATTTATTGATTGAAGTGATACATACATTGGTCTGGATCAAGCTTTTACCTCGCTTACTTATTGAGTTATAGAATAACAAGACCTGTTGCTAATGCAGGTTTGAAACCTCCATTTTTTCCCCAGCTGACTCTGTAGACTGGGTTTCTGGGTGTGTAATTTTATGGAGGGTGCTATTGGGCAAACCACTGGACACTTTGGAAGTGCCATATACAGCAGGCAAGGGTCCTGGGGAGCTCCAGGGACACACCTTCCTCCTCTGCAGAATAAATTATTCCTCTGCCTCAGACTTATGGTGGGGATAAAAGTGGAGGAGTACATACGAGACATCGTGCCTTTTGAAGTGCACTGTATATTTTCTTGTTTATGTAGGTATTATCCAAAGACTTAAAATTATTCTAAGAAACAAGCTGGGCATGGTTGGACATGCGTCTAACCCAGTACTCAGGAGGCTAAGACAGGAGGATCATGGTTCAAGGCTATTCTGGGCTATGTAGAAATGCCAATACTACAACAGGAATGACAGGTAAAAAGGGCAGCTAGGGATGCAGTATATAGTAGTATGTAGCATGCAGTCAGTGGTGGGATGCTTGTGTAGCATCCATGATGACTAGCATTGATCATTAGCAACACACACACACACACACACACACACACACACATTCTCAAACACTATTGTAAACTATGCACTCTCATTTCTCTGCATCTTCAAGGTTGAACCAATAGGGACACACTCCTATGGCTAATAAGAGATACAACTGGAGTGTTTTGTTGGCTTGTTTTAGGAGACAGTCACATGCAGCCCTGGCTAACATTTGGCTTGGCATATAGACAAGTCTGGCTTTGAACTTCTAATCTTTCTGCTTCTATCTCTTGACTACTGGAGTGGCGGGTCTGTGCCGCCACCACCACTAGCAAGGACTAGATACTAAACCACAAAGTCGGGTTCCAGAATCTTTGCTCTGGTTTATCTTCTACTTAAATGCTGCTACTTTAATGACTACTTAAAAATAAACACGTGTTTCAAATGGAAACCTAAATGTATATTAATTGATTCAACGTGTATTAATTGGAAGCCCATTACCTTATCAGCCTTCACTTGAAGTGTGGGAAGTTCTAGCAACACTGTCCTCCCTCCTGTTATAGCTATATCCCCCTCAAATGGCATATTTCTCTTACTGGCTCACGCTCACCTTGCTTGGCTTGCTTGTTCTCTTTTCTACCTCTTGGAGCCCAAGATTCAGCCATTTTGTTACAGCTAACATAGGCTGGAGGCTAGGAGAAAAACCATTAAAGCCAAAGCACACAGAGGAAACCGAACCATAACCAGGAAGTGGACCTTCTGGCACAGGCTAATTTCTACAAAGGCCATCATTGTCAGCAGTGAGTGACCTGACCTCAGAGCAAGGAGTCCTCGAGTTGGTGGGTGAGTTGCTGTTTCTTCTGGTTAGGACCTGTCATTTCCAGCTTGAGGAGGTGCAGCCACGGTCATCAGATTGTCACAGGATCACTCCCTGGAGGAGGGAGGGGTGGGACTCATGACCCCCTCCTCCATTTTCTAATGTGATGGAGGTGGAGAGTGGGTGGGCCTCCGGGGCAGTGTGGCTGTGGTGATTCCTGAGCTGTCTTCAGTTTTCAGTGGTGCAAGTGCCTCTTTTTGTCACTTACAGATGCTGCAGGTGGGACAATTCTTCAGTAAGGAGGTCGACTCATGTAGAATCTTTTCTTTCTTTCTTTACTTGTTCTGTTTTTGAAGACAGGATTGCTCTGTGTAGGCCTGGCTGCCCTTGAACTTGCTTCGTAGACCACAGTGGCCTTGAACTCAGAGGTCTGCCTGCCTCTGCCTCCCAAGTGCTGGGCCTAAAGGCATGTACCACCACACCTGGTGAAATCCTTCTTTGGTCTGTTGATGATCTGTTTATCTAGAGTGGAGAGAAGCCTTCACATCTTCGAAGGACAGGTCATGTGATCCTGTTTGAAACATGCTGCAAGTGTTTAAAACAAAGTTTCAAGATCAGAAAGGTGGCAGGGAACACACCTCAGTGTGTAGAGTGCTTTCCTAGCATGCCAAAGATCTGGGTTCTATCCTTAGCACTGGATGAACTGGGCGTGATGGCACAGACTAGCACTTGGGGTGCTGGAGGCAGGAGGATCAGGAGTTTGTGGTTATCATCAGTTGCACAGTGAGTTAAAAACCATCCCACACTACATGACACTTGGTTAAAAAAAACCAAAACATCAAAATAGGTATGCGCAAAACCAAGGTCACAAATAGCAGATGACTGTATAGATGTGTGAAGTGGGGATCTAGAGATGCCTAAAAGTCACCCAGGAGGCCCAGGCCTTTCATCAAGGTACTTGTTTTCTCTGTCATCTGTGGGGCAAAACTCAAGCAGTGCTTCATCTTCCAACAAGCAGACTTCAGACCCAGCCTGTAGTGCTTTCTGAATCTTCCTGCTGTGCTGTTGGGCAGTTTAGAGGGAAGGCCATGACACTGAAGCCTCTAGAATAGAAAAGCCCTCTGAATGGAGAGAGGAGAGAGAGAGAGAGAGAGAGAGAGAGAGAGAGAGAGAGAGAGAGAGAGAGAGAGAGAGAGAGAGAGTGAGAGTTGCATGGGCATCTTTCCACTGTGGCGAATATTCGGGTGTGTTCTAGTCTTTAAATGATAATAATTATTAGCAAGGATGTTTTATTAGTTAAGCAGTTCTTCTGTAAACATGTCGGTGTTAAACAAAGCCTTTGTCATATATTACTCTTAAGACTGAAGTCAGGCACAGAGGCACATGCCTGTAATCCCAGCACTCAGGGAGGCAGAGGCAGGTGGATCTCTGTGAATTCCAGGCCAGTCTGGTCTACAAAGTGAGTCTAGGGCAGTCAAGGCTACACAGAGAAACTGTGTCTCAAAAAAGCCAAAAAACAAAACAAAACAAAACAACAACAACCCAGCTACAGGACTTCTCCCTGTAGGAACTGATGTCAAGCAGAAGCACATGGAATGTTCCATGTGCTGTGGCCCATGTGCTATTTTTTGTCCTCAGTGATTTGGCTAATGCCAGGCCCATAAACATGAGCCTAATGTACTGCGGAACACTTTACTAGGATGGTTGACACGGCTGCACATGGTGCCAATTGGGCCAGTCCTGATTCCTCCCTCTTTCAATATCAGAAACCTGGTTTGTGCTGTGGCTTTTTTTTCCTTCTTGAAATAGTACAGGATGGTAACAGAGCTGCCGACTTATTGTGCTGTGGAGCAGTGTGTGTTTTCTGCCCGCTGGCTTTCAAGGTAGCACTTCACATGTACTCTGCTCATACAGCTATGGGGTAGGTGAGTTTAGAAATGGTGTCATGAATTCCAAAGAGGGAAGGCAGGCTCAGGAATTCTTTCCTAAGATGCGCCAACTCATGAGGGAGCAGACTTGCAACTGAACCCCATCCTTCTGCTTTCATGTCCCTGTCCCTCAACAGCATGAAAACAACCTGTAGTTTCCAGACAAATGATGTTAACGTGTGCTTTCCCCTGGAAAGATTTCTTGAGAAATACCTTTCTGAAGCCACAGGTTCTTTAGCTTTCATTATGGGACAATTCAGAGCCTTGTGTGAGCTCATATGCCTCCCGTGACTGTCAAGGGATTTGAGATGTGGTGTTTTCTCGACTATCCATGGTTTCCTTTATTGAGAGAGCTAGTGGTGTGCAGAACACAGCAGTGAGCCTGTAACCTCTGAGGGACCTATGATATTAGTCTAGGCCTGAAAGTGTCATAAACACGGAGCCCACTGCACCTCTCTCCTTCCCCAGGATGGTGGGCTATGTCCTCGTATTCTAGTAAGCAGATGTCTCTGGTCTGAACACTGTAGGCAGGCTCTAGTCAAAAGGCTGGCATCCAGGAGTCCAGGTCAGCATGGGGCTACCTTTGAAGGTCCTAGGTTAGGTGTATGTTTGGGTAGAGAGTGGATAATAGAGGTGTGTCGGTTCTCTCCAGCAGAAGACCTTTGAGGAGGAAGAGTGACTCTCTTGTCTAGTGATTCTGAGACCATCTTGGAGCAATCATTGTGAGGATGGTAGCACCAATAGGAGTCTTGTGCCAGTCCGCCTCTACCTATTGGGTGTGATTCATCAGAGGGACTCCCAAGCCTGTGGCTAGGTAGATGGGACAAAGTAATTATCAAGGCTGACCTTGTGCCTGTGCCTTGTCTTTGTCAAGATATCTGTGGGGAAAAGGATAATATGGGCATTTTTGGAGAATTTCCTTAACCTAGATAATTCACCACTCTCTGTCACCTCTCTCTGCTCTCCCTACCTCTACACTCTTCTCTGCTCTCCTCCTATTCCTCCCCCCTTCATCCTCCCCCTCTTCATCCTCCCCCACTTTTCTTTTACTGTCAGGAAATATCTGTATCTGAAGAGAAGAAGGGCTTGGCAACTGCTCAGATAAAACAGGGTGGTGTCCTCACATGATGGAGAGATTTAAATTGTTCAAACTGTTGACATTTATCAAATTACCCTGAAGCCTTCCACATCACCACCTTGCTTCACACACATGGAGACTTCTTGAGGAAGCCTTTTAATATTTGCTTTTCTTAGTTATCATAACACTCAAAGATGTGTCACTTTATTGCACACATAAGCAGGCTTTACCACCCTTGTGCTCTTGAGCTTTGTAAAATGAAATAAACACACGTAGTACTGTCCCGGTAACACAGGTAGCCGTCACCTGTGTTTGTCACTCCAAAAGCTGTATTTAAATACTTTAGGAAAATTATGTTCTCAGCTCCTTCCAGAATTGTTTAGCTCTTTGTTCCCTGGGAGGATTCTTCAAACCCTATGTATTGGTCTCTTCGGCTCCTGAGTTACTCTTTCTGTTCCTCTCAGTGTAGAAGACTAGAGACCATTTATATTATTACACATATAAATGTATATCTAAAAATAAAGAATGGTGGTACCACCCCAGTAATCCCAGTATTCATGGACTTCCAAGTGAGCAAGATATCCTGTTTTTAGAAGGAACCCATTTTATCATAAGAATTAATAAATCCATTTTGTATGTATTCTAAAAAAAAAAAAAAATTATAAAAAAAAAAAAGAAGAAGAAGACTAGAGACCAGTGGCTGCCTGCAAGGGGAAAATGTATCTGATGCTCCCTCAGAAAAACTGGGACAGGATGTGGGTATTGTCCCAGACAGACATCTGCTACATGCTAAATGAAGGGTTACCAGCCCGGCCACAGGCTTTGAGGAGCTTCTTCTGGGCATGAAGGTTAGAGAAGGCTCTCTCCAGGAGATCGCTTTAGGGGCCACAAGTAGAATTGGTGAGCTTTTGACAAGGGAAGAAATGGGCCCTGGTGCCTTTTATAAGAAGACAAGAATGTGACTAGAGACAAAAGTAGAACGCTGTAAGGTCTAGTGGGACCACACTAGAAATACGTTTAGGATGAAGGGAGATGGGGGATGATCAGGAAGGAGATGAGGACTAATATCACTCAGAGATCCTTGGGTACCATATGCTGTAAGGTCCATGGCCTAGCTGTCTTCACCTTTTATTCTTAAGCCAAGCAGAGCAGATTATTACTGATTGTTGCACCATAGCCACTTGCAGCTTTTTACTGCAGAGTGATTGTGAAGAAGGACAGTGTTTCCCAGAATCCTCCACATCTAGTTGAGGACAAGCAGTAGCTCTCAGCGATGGACAGTTTGTATCCTTCCCACAGAAACAATTAGGAATCCAGTGTGCCTTTACTAACAAAGGCTATAGATGGGGAATGGTATAATCAAAGAAACTTCGACAACATTGGGGAAAGAGAGCCAAGAGATGGAGGAGGCTTTGTGTGTTGAGAAGTGGATCTGCCATGGGTGGTAAAGCTCTGAGATGTGACCTTGTCTTTCAGAGCAGCATGGATTGCCTTGATGGAGACAGGCATTGTTACTGGCCTATCTCACAGTGGTTCCCAGCTCCCATAACTAGTAAGTGCAAGGGCCGAGGTGCACGTTCAGCCTTGTCCTCACGCTGCTTCTCTGGGTTTAACACTGCCTACGTGGTGAGGACTCTCAAGTCACCGTTGCCACTCCAAATGCCAATTGCAGGTCAAGACAGAGAGAGGCAATTGTCCATGCAGTGTTTCTACTGGAAAGTCTATAGTGTTAGGGTATAAGGCAAATGTATTTACAAATGAGGGCCTATGTGCCAGAGACGTGTTTCATGCAGACATGAGGACCCCGGCTTCTCATCCTGAAAGCTTACACAAAGCGGGATGGGTAGGCTGGATCTGTAATGCTAACACTCCTCAGGTGAGATGGTAGGAAGGTGACGGTCACTGGTTTGATTTTATTTTTCTTTGTACATTGCTCTCATTTTCACCTCTCTTGAAACCATCGACTCCCCTACTGCTGCTCTGGCTTACACTAAGTCATCTCTCACACAGACTCGGAGCAGTGTCTCCCAACTGGTTGCCTTGTCTCTTACATCAGCCTAGCAAGGGCATTCGTCACCACAACCGGGACAGTGATTTTTCTCAAATGTGAACCTGACCATTATTTCATTCCCTTCTGACAGAACTTCACTGAGTTCTGGTGGCACACATCCAAATTGCTTTACAGAGCACAAGAGGCCTTCCATGCTCGTCCGCAGGTCTCTCCAGCCTTGTGTCTGACACCTCACTGTTCCTCACCCCAGCTTCAAACACACTGAACATTGACTGACTGCCTTATCTCTGTCTGCTTGCTCCCGTGTGTCCCTTCTGCCTGATAAATAATTGTGAGGCCTTCAAGACCCAAAGGGCATGACCTCTTGCACAATGGACATGGTGACACTGTGCCAACCCTCTTCCAGGGACAGTGCATTGCTCTTCTTGTGTCATCTGTTCTGAGGGCTTTATTCTTGGACTTGTCTCTTGGGATGTCAGCTAAGCACTAGGTGTTGAGAGGAAGTAGATCTGGCCTCTGCCCTGCCAGTCACCTATACTCTTAGTACAGAACTGGGCGGGAATCAGATATTCTCACAGATACATGTGGAATCACCATTATGATACACTGCGAGGAAGTGAAAAAGGCACACAACACAGGAGAACTGATCTGACATGGGAAGACAGGGGAGATTCTGACTAACAAAATGTGCTTGTGTTGAGATGTGAAAGTTGACCTACGAACCCAGGGGAAACAGGATGCAGGTAGACGGGGTGGGGAAACCCCGTGGAAGACAGCGTTTGATTCAGCCATGGTGATCATGCCTCCAGGACCCCAAAAGGAGGATTGTAAGCTTGAGGCCTACCTGGGTTGATTCCTTAATCATATTCATTTTCTTAATCATGTGTGTGTGTCTGGTGTGTGTGTGTGTGTGTGTGTGTGTGTGTGTGTGTGTGTGTGTAACCACGCGCGGACGCGCGTGTGCACATGTGTGTATGTGCTTTGTGTATATGTGTGTGCATGTGTGTGTGCTTTGTGTGTGCATGTGTGCATGTTTGAGTGCATGCATGCGTGTGTTTGTGTGTGTGTGTGTGTGTGTGTGTGTGTGTGTGTTCATGTGCTCATGAATGCCCAAGGAAGCCAGGTGATTGATCTTCCGAGGCTGAATTCCAGCGTTGTGAGCCACCTGACACGCGTTTTGGGACTAGAACTTGAATCCTCTGGAAGAGCAATCTCCTCTAAACTGAATCTCCAGCCCCTAGCCTGGGACCCAGATCGAGGCATTGTTTCATATAACAAAATGCCGTCTGATAAAGGGGAATACAGGGACTTAATACAAAGTTCAGGAATTAGGAACTAGAAGCCACATTAAGAAAGAGAAAGGACTAGAGATGTGGCCCAAGAATCAGTGATTTGTCTAGGAAGTTCTGTGTCTCCAGCCTTGGGGTCCGGGGAGGTCAGAGATAAAAAAGACAGGAATTTTAATTTTTTAAAAAATAACTTATCCTGGACATGGAGCAGTGTCTCAGCTGTTCTTGCTGTGTCTAAATTGGGCAGCTCACATCTGCCTGTGACACCAGAGGAATCTGACAACCCCTTCTTAACTCCATGGGTACTGCACTCTTTGTACATACCAAAATACATACATACACTTGTAATTCAAAATTAAAAAGCAAACACCAAAATCCTAAAGAATTCCTTGTATCTGCTGTATGAATAATAAGTCCAGAGTTGCTTAAGTTGGTGATGGAAGATCTGTTAAGTAGGTGCGCCCAGATAGTGAATGAGGGCTGTAAGGGAGGAGATTAAAGAGCATTTTAGGACTAGATACAGTAGAATCTTAGAAGAGATGGTTACATACTTACGTGAAGGCTGGCTGTGGGGCTAAGGCACAGTGGGAAAAACTCCGTGGAGAGAGCTTAAATGTGAGGTTTTGTTTGGTCCACTTTGGGGCTATGGGAAAAGCAGAGTTAATTAGGAAACGTCACATAAGAGACAAGTGCTTGAGTTCAGTGTGCAAATCCTCGTCTATGCTTGCTTAGGGTGTTTCTCTTGGGGCCATGATGAGGCAACACATCATAAAGGGAGCATGTGACAAGGAAGCTGCTCACCTCATGGTGGCCAGGAAGCAACAGAGAACACGCAAGGAAATCAGGGGCAGAGGAGTGGGTTGGTGTCCCAATATCTTTTTCCAGGGCCTGCCTTGTTGACCCAACTTCCTTCTACAATACCTAAGCCTTGAGAGGCTCCTGTGAGTGCCGCTGGCTAATAACCACATTTTGACTCGTTGGGCTTTTGCGGGCCATTTAAGGTAAAAGCACAGCAGGTACCTTGGGAAGAAACCAGGACGGCTCGTCTCACCACGTGCCACATGCATTTCTAGTCCTTCATATTTACCATGTTATAATTATATTTATGTAAGTCTTCCAGCATGGGCTGAGAGCTGCTCAAAACACAGACAACATCTGCCCACGATTACTCTTTTTCATTTTTGTGTCCCTTGTACCGATCTCTGTAACTGTGTATAATATTTCTCAAGTAAATGCTGCTTTTGCACAAATATTCCAATTGACCCCAAAGGCCTGCACATTTTCTCCAACACCAATAGCAGAGAGGAAGGAACAACAAAACTGGAAAGGCAAGTTGTAGCTCAGTGGTGGAGTGCTTTAAATCCCTGGCTAAGAAGTTGCATTAAGACATAAATGTAATTAAACTTCAAGTTTACATTTACTTTCCAATCCAACCTTTGTTTCAAATAGTGCCTCTGTTATTTTTAAAACATTACAGTGTTTACTCAAGGGACATGCTCTCCTAAGTAAATCAAAGCCAGCAGCCAAGTTAAGAGGAAAACTACAGAGGTAAGAATCTGGCATGCTTTTATGACAAGGACCAAATGCATCCAGAATAACCCACAGGAAAAAAAAGCTAGCAATATAGAAGGGATGTTACAGCAACTATTTACTTTTTCACTTGCTGTCTTTTGGTTTTGTGTTCGAGGTTAGGATTTGCTCACTGGTGCAAATCCCAAGGTTTACATAGTCTGTTGCTGGGTTGTCTTTGGAGAACAACTCTGAAGAGACTTATGTTGAAGGGCTAGCCCTGTTTCTTGGAGTCATGGTCGTAGAAAAATAGTTTTTATCACTTTAATTTAGTCAAAATCATACAAACAGCCTCGATGCTGTTTGTCTTAGTGAGATAAAGCTGAGTGTGTAAACGCCCCATGAAGTGCTTGGGATTAAATGGACTTGTGCAAGCCAGTTCACAGTCAAGAATGGGGCTGTTTTAGTTTTATTAACCAAGAGCAGCATGGGAATTCTTCACTCACCCCCCTGAGATCAGATGCATTGTCCTTTGTTGTCTCATTAGAAATCTGTATTGTAAGGTCCCATATTTGTCATCCACATGGGATAAAGGAAGCCGGAGAACATATTCCCTCCGATGTGTAGATGGCCTTTGCACATACAAGTTATTCTTTTGTGTGATCGCAAATTCCCTGTCACGTGAGCCAAGCAGACAGTGATTGAACACTCAGATGAGCCACAGTTCCTCCTTGTCAGTCTACTAAAAAAGATTCACATTTACTTATTTATTGTGTATGTACACACACATGTACATACATGTCACTGCACACATGCCAAGCACACAGAACATCTTGTGGGACTCAGGTCTCTACATCTACCTTTCACAATGTGGGTCCAAGCGGTAAGATCTGGTGGCAGGCCCCTTTTCACGTGGTTCCCTCTGGCCAGAACTTTTCTGTCGGTTATTAATGACAGGAATTAGAATCGAGCATCACATGACAGAAGGCTCAATCCTATTGATTTCGTTGACTGGCTGTGGCAAGTCTGTTGGCTACAGCTGTACTCTGCAGTTACGGCTCTAACGTGACAAGTGTGGCTCTGACAGGTTTCCAGTAACCCCAGTCAGAGAGAGAGATGAGCTTCTGGTAGGTCTTAGAGCAGCCAATGATTGTATTTAGAAGGTTACTGCGGTGGTTAGGGTCTCAGGATCTTGAACCACGTGGCTTGGGCTCGCATCTTCCCCTTGACAGTCCCTAGCAGCACAGTCTTGGTTTAGTGATGTAACTACTTGATTCACAGTCTCTCCCATGCTTAGTGGGGTTAGGGGTATACGTACGTCCCAGGGTTGCTGGGAGAATTAAACGTTACGATTAGCAAAGTGGTGTGAGGACAGGGTCTGCTACACAGTAAGTCATTTCTGGCTGCTATTATTAGATTAGGAATGTGCTCAAGAGATGAGCTTTAGAAAGACAAAGATTAATGAGGGCAAGGTCAGTGGAACTTCTGGTAAGATATAAAAAAAAATTGAACTTTTTGGTCAACCATTAAACGCACATCATCTGCTTGACCTTTTAGACAGAATTATTGTACAGATTGCTTTCTATAAATAGTCTCCAAAAAGTATTCAGAATATCAAAAAAGCATCCAGAGGAATGCAGGATGGATGTCTATTTTGTGAAGATTAGAAACTTTAGGATGGTTCAATTTAGTGAAAAGAAAGCTCACAAAACACATATATGAGAAACAATACAAGGTATTTACCTAGCAATTACCAGATCAATACAATTTTGTTTCATTTTACTTATTTGATTCCATTTATTATTTTTTAACCATGTAACTTCATTTGGTCCTCACAAAACTCCATGGAGTCTAGTTCTCCAAGGAGCCCTGCAGTCCTTTGAAGCCTCAAGTGATGCTGAAGAGCCATGCTGGGTCCCTTCCCAGTCCTTACTGTCTATCTGTGGGGTTTCCCTCCATATGCTGTTGATGATGTTAATGTCATCGCTGGTAGGGCACTTTTGGTTTTTCAAAGCACTTAATAGTTTTGTAAAGTATGCGATCTTTTGCACGTGTGTATACGTGTAGATGTAAATGCATGTGTGTATGCTTGTGAGTGAGGGTGCAGGTGCACATATATACACATGTGTGTGGAGGCTAGAGGTCATCCTCAAGTGATGTCCATTGTGTCTCACTGAGACCTGGGAACCACAGGTCAGATAAGGCTGGCTGGAAGGAGCCTCTGCATCCACCTGCCTGCCTCTGCCTCCCCAGGGTCAGGGTTACAAGTGCAGCCATGGTGCTTGGTTCTTAAAATTGTGTTCCAGAGCCGAAACTCAGGTCTTCATGCTTGCTTGGCCAGTGCTTTCCAGTTAATCTGTGTCTCCAGCCTGCATCAAACATTCTTTATGTGTCAGTTTCCTAAAGTTTCACCCAGGCTTATGTTTCAGCCCCCATATGCCGTAACCAAATTCTCTAATAGTGTCTTAGGTAGGCAGTCAGGAAGCAGGGAGGATGAGGAACCCTCACTAATCTCATCCTCACTTTAAATGTGGGAAGTATCTGAGCTATTCCATTTTCCATAGCATGATTGACTAATTTTTCTGCCCTTCATCCACACATCAAAATAAGAACAGAAGACTTTGGAGCTGAACTTCAGAAAGCATATTCGAACAGTATGGATATTAAAATATGAGGGATGACGGAGGAAACTGCTTTCCCCCATAACTTCCTAAGACATGATGTCATCTGCATTGTTATTGTGCTGTATTTCAAGTGGACATCATGTCTAGCTTTTGGGTGAGACCTTGCCTGTACATCTGACAGATAATGCAGACATCTTGCCTTAAACATATCAAGAACCTCGTGGGTTGTTATTAGTTTGGTTTGAATTAGTAGAAAATTGTTGTACTCTATCTGGGGCTTTGCCAGTGTGATGACAACGGGAGTTAGGAGCTGCCAGCAATCACTATTACCCACGATGATGGCTTTATGGCTCTTTACATTCCTCTTAAGATAATTAAGGTATTTATATCCATAAAATGGAAAAGTACCTACCTTAATCTATTTTATCTCTAATGTCTACATAGATTCCAGACATTTTAGTAGGATGAGTAGGGTACCAGGATCTTAGGGAGAAAAACATAATAATAAATCTTTCTTTCATTCATGTATATAAAATTTTCCATTGAGAAAAATCTTCAAAAGTACTGTTCTATGGATTGGAAGTGATGTAGTGTGGTGTAAAAAGGTTGGGTGTGCCAAAACTGTCATGTCTAGTGGAGGCAATGCACAATACATTCTGATAGGGGTTACACAGACTTAAGAATATAAACACTTTTGGACGTGAATATATAGTGACGGGGTGCCTCATTTTCTGTGGGAACCTTTTTTTATTTTTAACTGTGGGAGATGTGAACATCATCTACTTCCTCCTTTCAGGGGACCAGGGAAAAGGCAAAGTTTGATTTCTCCACAGTTTATCCTGGAAGACCAGTGAGTTCATTTGGTTTATTTAGGGGTATGTTCTGAACAAGCTCTGAGATGCAGCAGTGATGCACATCTCCTGGTTGTTGTCTTTTGGAATGGAAGAGCTCCTGCCATTTTGTTGTAAATTCAGGACATCGGTGTAACCAAACACCTTGATCTATGATAACTCATGTTTCCTGCCTTGCTGAATTTGCAGAATGCCAACATATGAAGGCTTGCTTGCTGACAAGCTGGTACTGCCTTCTGCTGCCATATTAGTCACCTGAAGACAAAGACAGAACCCATGAGGCTTCTGTGGTTAGGACCGAATTTACACTTCCTTAAGAATCATTTCAGCCTTAGGTGTTTTCATCATTATTGCTTATTTCCGTCCTTGTCTGGCAGAGTAACAGGCAGCTTACAATTTTAAGTTTAACTCTTCTTTTTGTATATAATAGGAAACTACCCTAAATCTGCATGGCGAATCTTGTGACTAGACAGTGCTATGGATGTTCCATAGTTTACGGATGGTTTGAGTGTGCCCCTTGAGATTCATGGTCAGGAAGTTTGTTCCTGAGTATGATATGAAAAGTTTGAGGAATGATGGGAATATTTTTAAAAGATTGATTTTTATTGGTGTGTGTGTGTGTGTGTGTGTGTGAGAGAGAGAGAGAGAGAGAGAGAGAGAGAGAGAGAGACAGAGAGACAGAGACAGAGACAGAGAGACAGAGAGACAGAGAGACAGAGAGAGAGACAGAGAGAGAGAGAGAGAGACAGAGAGACAGAGAGAGAGAGACAGACACAGAGGCAGAGACACAGAGACACAGAAAGACACACAGTGGGGACTGACTTTCACACGTACTCTGGTGCCCCATATTTGACCACGTCCCCTGAATGGGGAGACCTGGTGGCACTCAGAGGAAGGATAGCAGGCTACCAAGAAGAGACCTGATACCCTATAAGCATATACAGGGGGAGGAAGTCCCCTTCAGTCACAGTCATAGCGGAGGGGAGTAAGGGGAAAATGGAAAGGAGGGAGGATTGGGAGAATACAAGGGAGGGGATAACCATTGAGATGTAATATGAATAAATTAATAAAATAAAATTTAAAAAAAGAAAGACACACAGATAGAGAAGAGAGAAGTGTACAGGATCTAAGGAGGCCAAAAGGCAGGGGATCTCCTGTAGATGAAGTTACAGATGGTTGTGAGTTGGTTGGCATGGGTGCTGGGAACTGCACCCAGGCCCTCCAGGAAGATCAGCCAGCGCTCTTCACCACTGTGATGCCTCTGCAGCCCAGGTGATGAGGCATTTAAGATGTGAGGCTTAATAGAGGATGACATGTCTGGTCCTTCCTCCATCATCTGCCTTCCATCTTCCTACGGGACATCTCCTGTTAGCACTGTTGCCATAGCGATACCATCATCCATGAGCTCTGCACCAAACAGTGAACTAAATAAGCCCATTTCCTCTATACAGTTCTGCAGCCTTAAAGAGATATGAGATGATAATACAACCAATATGGATTTCGTTCGCTCCTGTCCAAACCCAAACCCCTCAAGGGAGGACCGTCAGAGAGTTGGCAGATACCTCTAACCACCCACCATTTGTCTTCAGATAATAAAAGATAGCTTATTTTTCCTCCAAAAAACTCAAGATCCCCAACTTTCTTCTTGACATGGCAATGGCTTTGTGCCCATAATGCTGTCATTCCAATCCAGTGCATTGGCTATGGTGGCTCACACCTTCAGTCCCAGCAGGTAAGAATCCAGGCCAAGAGGACTACTGTGAGTCTGTAGTAGGCAGAGCAGATATGGAGGGAGAGCCTGTCTCAACAAACCCCATCCCAAATAAACAAACAATAATGAATGCAACAATCGACAGATAAATATATCAGGTTCAGGTACGTATGAGGGTTCCTGGGAGCTGCTTGTTTAAAAATGGCTCAGGACAGACTGACTGCCACACACCAATCTGTGACAGTACAGGGTAACACACCTGACTGTACAACAGGGGGGGATGGCAGGCCAGAGCGGCTGTCGGTCTACATTCTGAAGCCAAGTCTGTGATATTGCCATTCCATAGTTAGGGTCCGTTCATGCCGCTCTGCGATGGTCCTCTTCTCTGATGCTTGGCTCTACTGTTCAATCTGCTGGCTAAGAGGAAGAAAGGCTAGGTGTGCATAAGAGCAGAGATCCCAGCCTGTGTCCTCTGGTAGAAGGATGGAGTCTGAGCTTTTGTGTTGTACTACCATCCTCTTTGGGCGAGGTCCACATCTCTTCTTCTAGCACTCTATGATAAGAGTACCAGGCCTTTCCCATGGCCTCTGCTGTTATTGGTAAGAATCTTGACTGTGTAACTCATTAAGGCATACCCACTGTGTCTGTGTGACCCACCTGAGGCTGCTGCGGAGAAGCACGCTTTAGTTGTAAGCAAAGTGTGGACTGGTAACCATCTGTTGGCGGCATCTTCAGCAACAATGGGGCTTGACCTTAATCTCTAGGTGATTAGCCATGTCTTGATTGCTTTTGGAGAGTGGTTGGACAGGAGAGAGTTTTCTTTGAATCCCTTTACAGTCCTCTAATTTTTACTGCACCTTGCCCACCATGCCTAGCCTTAACAGTCTTCTTTTGAAGCTAGCCCTCTCTTCCTGAGTTTTTTCATATGTGGCTGTGAGAAGCACTTTCAACATTCTGCCTACAGACCTTGGTCACGTCTTGCCTCTCCTGTTTTCCGCAGCATTCTAGGCAAGCTTTTTTGTGAACCGTTCCGTGTGTGTTTAACTCAGGCGCTCCCTTCTTCAGTCTCTCCACTCCCCGGCACTGATTTTTATTTTTGCCTTTCAAATTCTTACTTCCTTGAGGCTCTCTCTACTTTTACTAACCACCTTCTCCAGGCCCTGGGAGCTGGTGTCTACCACTTTGTCACGAAGCCAATGCCACATGTTGTAGATTCCTATGAGAGAATGCTGTTTTGTAACAACTTTTCTCTAGTGACATACAACCATGTGTAAAAACCACCTCAATACTTGGTAATGTAAAGATGCTATTTTGTTTTTCTTGTGGTTTTGTGGACCGGAGACCTGGGAAGGGATGACCATTCGGTCCTTTTCCTGCAGCTCTTCTGCAGTTGTACACAGATAGATGTTGGCTAGGTAGGGCTGTGGATACTGTTACATCTGAAGGCCTGAACAGGCAGAGTGCCAAATGGGTCACTTACATGACTAGCAGTTGATGTTGGCTGTTGTCTGGGAATGCAGGAGGGGCTGTTGACCTAAGGCCCTGAGCCATGCACTTTGCACAGCATGGCGGCGGTGTTCTAGGAGAGACCTGTGTAGCTTTGTGAGTTTTCCTTAGAGGTTTCAGAATGTAGCTTCCACCGAATTCTAATAACTCATATTCAGTAGATGAGACACTACTTTTCTTATTCTTAGTAGTATCTTTATTTATTTTTAACTATTTCATGCATGTAGACAGTATATCTTGATTACGTCCACACATAGCCCAGGACCACAGCTCCACACTCCACCTTCTCACTCTCCTGTTTTCTTGTATGACCTTCCGAGGTGGAGATCAGAACTCAGCCCTTGTGCTTGCCGGGAAAACACTTTGTTGACTTTCTCTCCTCCCTTGCTCTGTAAATACTGTCCAAATGAGTGAAGCAACAAATAGTTTGTTGCTTTCTTGGGTTTTCCACAGTAATGACCAGAGCCTCACAAAACTACGCCACCCTCAAGAAGATACTGGTGACATGAGAGCCCAGAGCTGAACCCTAGGAATGGTATCCATGGGGCTCTTTGGTTCTAGGCAAGAGTCTAAAGGAATTTTAATCTGCTGAAAACATTTCTGGAGATAGCATTTTTGCCATGTAGCTCAGGGTGGCTTTGAAATCTTAATCTTCCTAATCCTTCTAAGTGCTGAGAGTATTGGTTTGTGCTGCCATGACTAGTCTCAGTCCACAGGAACCAGGAGTCCTGCAAAGTCGTATGTCCTGGAAAGCATCTAACCTTTATGAAATCTTGCAAAATTTCTCAATGCAGCTTTTTTTTCCCCCCCTTCAGCACTTTCTCGTTACTCTCAGAGTTTCAGTGCCATGTGGGTTTATCCAGACACAACCTGTGGATAAGGTGCACTCTAAAAAACTCTGACTAGAGCCTAACACAGAAACCCAAAACTTACTTAAAACATGAGATTGTTTTTTAAAGGCATCTTTTGGTAACTCAGCTGCATGACTCTTGGGTGTGGGCTTTGTAATTGGTATCTATCACCCTGTCAAAAGGCTGCAATTTCAGAGATGCAAGTTCTGAAGTTGTGTGAATTCCACCCTGTCATGGGGATCTCTTTGTTGATTTCAGCTGAGCAGTGCACCCTATTTTATAGTCTCTAGCAGGACTCAGTGACCTTTTAACTGTTGGTCCATCAGAATCTTGACCTTTTAGGGGCTGGGGAGATTGCTGCATCAGTAAATTGCTTGCTGTGCAATACGAAGGGCCCAAGCTACATTTCCAGCATCTGTGGAAAAGCAAGGGGTAGTTGATAGAGTGTACCTATAGTGCCGTCTCTAGTGAAGGGGGGGAGGGGGCGGCGGAGCCAGAGCTTGCTAGCCAGCCAGTCTCCAGGTTAAGTGAGAGACTCTGTCTCAAAAGTTAAGGCAGAGAGCAACTGAGTAATACACCCAGGGTGGACCTCTGTGTTAGTTATCTTGTTCTTGTTGTGCTAAAACTCCAGGGCAACTTACAGAAGAAAGGTTACTTGGGGCTCACACGTTCAGAGGGCTAGAGTTCATGATCATGTCAGAGAACATGGCAGCAGGCAGGCAGGCATGGTGCTGGAGCAGTGGCTGAGAGCTTTTACCCTGATCCGTAAGTGCACAAGCAGAAAGAGGTAACTGGGAATGGCACCGGCTTTGGAACCCTCAAGCCCAACTCCCAGTAACACAGAAGACCACGCCTTCTAACTCTTCCCAAGTCATTCCACTAAATGGGGGCTAAATTTTCAGAAATATGAACCTTCTCATTTAAACTACCACAACCTACACACACACACACACACACACACACACACACACACACACACACCTTGACATTGTTTTGTTTTGGGTTTTAGACATGGTATTGTGGTGTAACAATGTATTTAATTCCATATCTGGTGGGCTTCAGGGGTTATCTGGCATGGATCTTTGTTCTCTTGAGTTGTACATTGGAGATGGTAGTGAGGGTGGAACAGGGCAAAGTCTTGTAGCTGCTGTTAAGAGTATCTTGACATCTTGGCTACAGGACCACAGTCATCTACCTTTATTTTTGTTAAAATATTTTTTAAAAATTATTTAATGTATATGAGTGCGCTGTTTAAATGTAAACCTGCCTGCCAGAAGAGGGCATCAGATCCCAGTGGAAATGGTTGTGAGCCACCGTGTGGTTGCTGGAAACTGAACTCAGGGCCTCCAGAAGAGCACACAGTGCTCTTAACTGCTGAGTCATCTCTCCAGCCCCAACCCCTACTTTTCTTAAATGGAGACCTGCTCCTAAACACTAAAAAGCAAGGATTTTCCTGGGGTGACTGGACATTTAGCTTCAAACTCTGAATGGCATTTGTGAAAGGACAAGGATGGGATGGATACAGGGGTAACATCAACCGGCAGACACCAAAGTTAGGGTGAAATTCAAGGTTAGCTGTATGCAATGGTCTGGAGATTGAGATATCACAGGGTAGCCCAAATCAGTGGTCCCTTATGATAACCAACTGAGCATGAAAGAAGTAAGCAGGAGCATCTGAGCATTTCCACCTCCTAGTGTCTTCTTTACTCTCTTTGTTTGGCTGAAGCGAGATGATTGGCAGAGGATAGAGACAAAAAAAAAAAAAAAAAAAAAAAAAGGAGGATGGAAGAGGGTAACATGGAGTAATACAGAGTTTGTACAAAATATAAAAATAAGAGCACAGAGAGTCAAACAGGTGACTTGGAGGAATCTCCCTCGTGTAGGGTTTGGTTTACGGTGACTAAGTGACTAAGTGACAGCTCATTCTTAGAGTGCTATGCAGGGAGATGTTCCGAGTCCACGTTTGGTGTGTGTACAAAAGGGTATCGTGGCTGATCGATAATGTCTGTGGTGGATCGGAAGGCTGGGTGGGCCTGGAATCCATGGGCAGCATACTTGTTGTCTGTAGCCCTGAAAATGAAGTAGAGATTGACCTGGATTCTAAGATGAGGCCTGCAAATGAGTCCTAGCAAACAACAAAGCATGCTAGTAATATGGCTTTGAAGTAGAAACCACCCAGTAGAGATGATTTGGCCTTACAGAGGTTATGCCTCGCCATCGTTATCTATATTGAGCATTTATGTGGTAAAATATTAACAGGTGTTGTGGAGACAGTTGGTAAAATGCTTGCTGTGCAAGTAGGAAGACCTGAGTTCAATCCCCCTCCCCCAGTGCTCACCTAGTGACCTATCCCTACTTTAAAACCCAAGCCTGGTGGCCTGCACTGGTCACCCAGTATCAAGGACGTTTGGGTTTGCTGGCTAGTCTGCCTAGCCTAACTGGGGATGTCTGGGATCTCGTGAGACCTCTTGTCTGAAAATAACAAAGTGGATGGATCCTGGGAAGCAACATAGACAGTTGAAATCTGCTCTCCACATACAAGTGTGTGTGCACCTACAGATGTATACTCCATCCCCCTCCCTGAGCACACACACAGAGTAGAAGAAAAAGGAGGGAAAAGTTAATGGGGAAAAAAACTGCATAGACTCAAATACCAGTTTAAGGCTTTTGTTTGTGGTTTGATAAGATATGGAGGGAACTGTTTTTTTTTTTTTTTTTAATAGTAGTAATATCATCAGAGTCAGAAAGTGCATGCTTTAAATACAGTTCATCTCAAATGGACCACTCTGTTTATGAAGATTTTTATCTATATATGCACATAAATATGTACATATAAATTTTCACAGCCAAAGGGAAAGGTTGTATATTATGGCATAAAATTATATATTTTTTGGCTCTGACTCAGCAGCTATAAAACCTAACTATTTCCAAGCATAAGAAAGATGGAAAACACTCTTTCAAACATCTTAAAATAATTGTGTGACATCCAATCCAGTGGCCCTTGCTCATAAGTAGCTCAGATTGCATTTTAGGAGAGTTCTTCATGCGTCCTAGCATTAACTTTGGGGCTTAGAAATAGACCATATATCTAATAGGCAACTTTCCTGGGAACCTTCAGGCCCAGCTACCTCCAACAAAATGCTCGTATATGCATTTAAATGCAACTATTAAGAGGTGAAGCTCTTTTCTGTGCCTGCTGCCTAATGAAGCAAACTTTCCAAACTAACCCCAGAGAAAATGTTGCAATATGTATGTATAATGTTTAGATACCAGGGAATGGGGCATAAGTAAGACTCACACAGGATGTCATCAAGGGCACACCGGTGTTTGGTTTACCCATGAATACGTTATGGCTGAAGTTTGAATACTTGTCATTGTCACAACCTATAAAAATTAATGTGAGCTCAACTTTTGTCCAAGAAAAGTTGGAGCCAGGAACAGAGTCTAGCACCATTAGAAAGGGGTAGCTCACCAAATAGTCTCAGAAAGGGAATCAATATTGTTATTGGCTTATTTTTATTTTTTCTGATGTAACATAACAGAGTGGCAAATTTTACTAGTGTTTTTCTTCCAAGTTTTAAGACTATGACAGAGTGTTCACATTAGCCAGACAATATTAGGAAGACTCAAATCCTGGCCTCTACAGCAACTCAGAGTGGCACACAACAAAGATTAGTCTAGCCCAATAAAAGCTGTATTACACATTCCTGATTGGGTTTTCCCCCTAGTCTAGGCAGGGGATAAAGAAGAAAACGGAAGACCAAGTTTTAAATCATGATAGGTATGCTGACAATAGAATATTAGACAAAACTATCAACATGGCCAATGTTGGTAGTGGGGCACACTTTAGAGCAGTAGTAATTCGAAGGCAGGAAGGAGCTTGTCAAGGATGGGCAAATGGTTAGAGCCAGAGTCAGCCACAGAAGGGGGGGAGCAAGATTTAATACTGTTTTCAGGGCCTGAGCATGGTATGCACACCTTTAATCCCAGCACTTGGGAGGCAGAGGCAGGCAGACCAGCCTGGTCTACATGGTGAGTTCCAGGACAGCCAAGGCTACATAATGAAACCCTATCTCAAGAAACAAAAACAAAAAACAAAACAAAAAAATGTCTGCCATGTTAGTAAAACTTCTGGCCAGTCAGTTTATATGAAAAAAGAGATGTTCTTAAGGAGCCAGTTTGGGAAGGCTTGTTCTGCAGCCCTCTGTGGTTTAGCACAGCTACCTTAGAATAAGCTACTCAGCAAGTTGTGAGTTCGAGGTCAGCCTGGAATATACGAGGCCTTGTACCGACAAAACAAACTTCTCCATACTCAAAAGAAACCAAAAGCCAAACAAAACAAACAAGAAAAACACGAATCCAAACCAAACAGAACCAACAAACAAGTAGGCAGAAGGACAGGGAGAGATGGCCTCTCTGCCCAAGTCTCAGAGTGGAGCTCCCTAAATCCTAGACAACAGGCTCCTGTTCCAGTGACGTTTAAAAACTTACAGGAATCACCTAGAAAAAGAGTACAAAGTTTCTTTTTCATGTCTATGTGTCTGTCAGTCTGTCTGTCTGTCTCTGGGTCTCTGTATCTCTGTCTCTGTCTCTGTCTCTGTCGCTGTCTCTACTCTGACACTCAACTCTCTCTCTGAGACTAGAAAGCAAGTATAACCATCATATCCCATTCAGTCAGTTGTTTTCCTTAGCTATTAGTTCTCAAAGAGTTCCAAGAGACCATTGATTGTAAAAAAGAAATGTGAAATAGGATGTGTGTGTGTGTGTGTGTGTGTGTGTGTGTGTGTTGTGTGTGTGTTTCTTGGTGACCACATCATGACTTTTAGCATTTCCCTCTAAGAGACCCAAAAGTCACACAACTAACAACTTCATGTACATGGAAACCACAGGCCAGAGACAGTATGACCTGAGTCAAGAGGTGGCTGCTGGCAGAAGGCAGTGTTAGGTTGACTGTTGCCATGCAGGTCCAAAGAGTGGGAAATTAAGCAGGAAAATGATGTGCTGACTCTGTTACCATGGAGACAGTCTGGGACTTCTCTAAGAGTCAGCAAGTGGTAGGTGGTGGCTATGCTCACCGGCTAGGAAATCTAGGTGAGACCAATTGGTGGTAATTCAGAAGAGAAAGCCAAGCTTTGGGTTTTAGAGAGGACCTGTGTGAAGGAGCAGCATTCAGGAGCCAGGGTTGAGTATTAGCACATTCTACCTGAGCCTGGCCAGGGGAACAGCAGATCCGCGTCCTGCTACACTTTACCACTTGTTACCAACTGCAGCAGTCAAGGTGTCTGAGGTCTGTACAATGTGGTCATGCTGTCCTTATGGAGTTAGAAATAAGGAACTCAACCCGCACCTTAACTACAGTGAGTGCAACATACGCTGACTGCATCTTTTGAGATGGTGTCTAGGGTTATGCATGGTCATTCCTTAAAGAAACAAAGGTTTTCCTTAGCAGAATGCAGATTCCTAGGGCAGATTCCACAAGGCTAGGTGGTACAGTCAAGACTTTGTTGGCCTAGATAACACCCCATAGTAGCCTGAACTGGAAGTGCTCGCCTTTTCTGAGTTGGCTTTGTTCATCTATAAAAGTGGAGTTTGGCATCACAGTGTTTATGTCTAGAGTGTGCTGTATTTTGAACCCAGCATACTTAATGACAATAATACAAATCCTTTGATGTGGAGTTACTATTAATGGTTATTGTTTTTTGAGACAGGGTATTACTACATAGCTCAGGCTGGCTCAGCCTTGCAGCCCCGTGTTGGGTGGACCCATTTCAGTTATTCTTACTTAAAAGCAGAATAGCAGCAGTGTTGTGTGGTAGAGACCACAGATCTGGGGCAACTGCCAGAATTGATCCCCTAGTTTCCAGACAGCTTGCTTCAGAATTCCTAAAAGGTCAGGCCATGTTTTCGTAGCTTGGTTTTAATCTCTTCAAAGTGGAAACCACATTGGAACTTGACAGAGTCACGTGCACAGGAAGTTGTGAGACTGTGATGAGGAGATATGTACTTAGAACTTCCATTTGATATGCAATGGCACCTTAGTGTTGACTCCTCTGTCACACACACACACACACACACACACACCCTATACACACTCACATGAATGAAAAAGGTATATTTAGCATGACCTTATAATTAAATGAAGTGTGTGTGTGTGTGTACATATGTATGCATGCACACATATGCACACACATGCATATATGCTGCTCTAACATGTAGAGTAAGGCTGGAGGGATAATCCAAAATAAATTTGGTTTGGGTTCTGATGACTGTACAATTATTGATGCTTTAAAATAAGAGTTGAGGAGCTGGAAGAATTTGAGAAGCTTATTCAGTAAGGAATTCAGCTTTGTATCCGGCCAACATGAAAAGCTGATGAGGGTCTACATGTTCCCGTTAAAGGAAGAGGTTGGAGCTTCAGATCTAGGATTTGTGACTTAAAGTGATAAAAATGGCCAGAGGTGCTCACACACACCTGTAATCCCAGCATTTGGGAGTCTTAGGAGTGAGGAGTTAGGATGGAGAAAGTGAGGTTGCTACTATTTCTTGAAATAAATATGCACTATAGTTAGTATGGTGACCAGCAGAGGGATAGGTACCTTTATTAGGCATATTTCACAGATGGGGAAACTGAGGCACAGAGACTATGATTTCTTTGCTCCGGGTTACCTGCTTGAGCAATAACCCAGCATTTCACCCCAGTTGTGTTTTTCTGGCACTGACCTTCCCTTCTCTTTTGTCTCCAAGGAAAAGCTAGAAGCCATGCGATTGGCCAGTACTGCCCAGTAAGAGAGGGGGTGTGTCCTGATGAGGGCATGCTTGTGAGTTTAACTAACAACACATTTTCACTCTCTCATCACCAACAGGCTCCTATTGGTTGAGCCAATGATAGGGACTCAATAGATATTGTGTGAGTGAATATATGGTAGGGATCCAAGGCTTGCTCTAGTTGACAGCTGCCCCTTCCCCAAGCCCTACTCTGATAGCAAGATGTTCTAGATGGCAGTTTATGGAGGAAACCAGAAGAAACATTCAGATACAGACTTCCAGCTCCCAGCTCTGAGCCTACCATGTGTGCATCCGGGTCAGCCTGGACCAGCGTGCCCTTAATATAGAAGAACATTTGAGTAGAATCCAGTTTCTGACCTACAACAAGAGCCAATCAAATTTGCAGCAGGCTGAACCACCGTAGTTTTGTTACTTAAAGTAAAGCCATAACGAAAGAAATGATATCGGTTTTCCATATGAATCCTGAAGCAGCTGTGAAGGTGATTTTAAAAGAGGAATTCCCAAAATGTTTAAAGCAATCACGGCATTCACTGAGGTAATTACATTGCCTCCCCAAGTGACTATTTTGAAGGGAAATGCTAGCTTGAGTTTGTAGTTGCTGGAGTATTTAATAAAGACCACTTTCATTACTGAAAGGGCTTGCTCTCTAAACCTGGCTTTCCTAGAAGAGGAGGATGATGCGGAGGAGCAGCCTGTCTCTGAGTTCTCTGCTTCATTGTTGCTTTCTGCGTTCAGGCTGGAATCAGTCAATCAGGTCATTTCCTGAGCTCCGTGGGCCATCATCATCTCTGCTTATGTCTGAGTTGGTCCCTGCACTTTGACCTTTCCTGAGCAAAGCTCAGCATACGCAGCACAATTTTGGGATTCCATCCTGGAGCCTGTGTAAATGGTGGGGAGGCCCCACCAACGGAGGTGCTCCTCGTGGATGGGCATCTGTTCCATTCTAGAGAAACCTTCTTGGAATACAAGTTCACCTATGGGAAAGCCAAAACCAGTCAATGACTGTCAGGGAAACTGCTGGCTTTTTCAGAGCCTTCTCTGGTGGAGAGGGTGGAAAACAGTCCCCTAGGAGGATCCATTAGAAGCCTTCAGAGCACATGGCGACCCATAGCTTTGTTGGGTCCCAGATCCACAGTTGGAAACCTCTTCTTTCTACTCTATCTCTCCTCTCCTAATAATCAATCACACAGACAATTGGAAGGTCATGTCCAGGGTAGCAATTTTTTTCAATAACCAATGATCAAGTCATCTTGATTTTCTCTTCATCTTTCAGTTAGCTGTGCATCTTGCTGACATCCTTAGATTGTTAAACTAACTCAAACCAGAAAAGGATATCAGAAGACAACTTGCAATAGTGATTCGTTTCTTCTATCATGTGTGTCCTGGGGATTGAACTCAAGTGACAAGGGCTGCTATATCACCTTCTGCTGAGCCATCTAACTGGCCTCCAAGATACTCTTGAAGACAAAATAATGGTGGAGACAGCATCTTTGTGTGAGTTTCTCCCATGGCAGATTTCTCTTTGACAATCATTCATTTTCTTACCATGCACTTATTTGAACACCTGCTTACTTTTCTAGCTGCTGGAGATAATGGTGTGGGAGGAAGAAATCCTTGGAGGCCACAGAAATGGCAAGTAGGACAGTGAGATGAAGGAGGAAATTATCAAAGGGTTATAGGAAGGAAGAGGAAGTGGAAGAGGCAAGGAGGACTTCCTAGAACCAGGGACGTGTTTTTGTTTTAAATGTCAACCAAGTTGGTGGTGGTTCTCCCTCAGAGACTGACACTGAGGAAGCCAGAACCAAGTGTGTCCATTGGGGTGTCAGTCCTGAGAAAGGCTGTGTCTGGAAGGGTTTTCTAAGGTTGAAAACTTGCCAGCATATTAAATAATTTTCAATCTGCTTAATTAAAAAAAAAACATTGAAAAGTACCTCTTTCTCTCCCACAGCCCTTCCTTTCTTTCCTAATGCGGTGTAAGTGGGTGGGAACTTTTGACATTGCACCATAATGTGTCATCTACAAAGACCATGCTCAAGACTCTTCATGATTAAGTTACTAATCAAATTACCCTCTCAGATCTCATAGTTTTAAGTAAATTTACTGTTTTGTGTTGGGCACATTCAGTGCCATCCACACCTGCAGGCACCTGGGCTGTACGCTGGGTACTACTGTTAGAGCAACCAGCTTCCAACACTGATGCTGTCTTGCTGGCAGCCATCAGTGGGGCTTCGGAGTCAAAGGAGCATAATGTGCAGAAACCTGAGCCTCAGTTTGTTCCCAAATGGGGAACTCTTTATTTATTTTTTTAATCTTTTATAAAATGGGCATAGCATACCAACCTTGTGGTCATGTTGTGAAGATTAAATAAAATAATGTGTTAAAGCATGTGGTGAATGACAAAGGATAAAAAACAATTTGTTTTATGTGCATTTTAAAAACTCCTTGTCTTGCTATCTGGGGTGAGTTAATCCTCTGTTACTATTCTGTTTAGGGTTCACTTACAAAGAGCATTCCAAAAAGTTTGATGCTGAAAGGATAGGAATTCGGATTCTGTAAACTACTCTGCTTTGGACCAGTGTCTAATCATTGATGCTTATTAATGTCATGTATCAGTCAACTAATTAACCAGACTATCCTCCATTTATCTATAATAGTCAGTAGGTCTTAAACTTTGCTGTGTGCTACAATGATTTGGAGTGTGTGTGTGTGTGTGTGTGTGTGTGTGTGTGTGTGTGTGTGTGTGTACATGAAGGCCACAGTGAGCATATAGAAACTAGAGGACAGCCTTAGGGTTTGGTCCTCACATTCTACCACTCTGTACCTATGAACTATGAGCTCCCTGGGATGCTCCAGCCTCTGCCGTGCATCTCTCTGTGAGAGTGCTGGGATTGCAGGCAGATGTGCTACTGTATGCATCGTTTACATAGATTCAGGGGATCCAGACCCAGGCCCTCATACTTGTACAAATGGTACTTACTGAGCTAGTTTCTTGATCTCATACTTGGAGGGTTTCGTTAGCAAGTGTGACTCCTCAGTTCGTGCCTTTCGACATCATGACCTAATCGCTACAGAGTATGACCGGAGCGACAGTATTTAAATATTTTTATTAGTTCTTTGGGGGTTTTGTGTGTGTTTTGATCAAGTTCACCTCTTCTCCTCCAAATCCTCCCAGATCCACACTCTCTTTCCTACCTACCCAACTTTGTGCTCATTTTTTTTTAAACCTATTGAGACCAATGTGTGCTGCCCAAGTGCTGTTCAATGCGTGGCTCTCCTATTGAGTGTGGTCAGCATACCTGAGGCTACACCCTTACACAAAACTGTCCCTCCAACTCCCAATGGCTGCCAATAGCTCCACAGCCAGGGGCGGGACTTCATGCTCAATTCCTTTCTCTATGCTGGTACTACGTCCTGCTTTGACGTGCACATGTCTGTGTGTGCAGCTCTACCACTCTGCATTCTTCTGTGCAACTGTCCTGTTTTCAGAAGACACTGCCTTCTTGCAGTCACCCACCTTTGTCTCGTACAGTCTCTCCACCCTATCTTCCACAGTGACCCTTGAGCCATGGGATGAAGGGTTGTGCCATCTGCATCCCATTCAGGGCTGCATCCCCTCCGTTCTCCAATTCTCTGTACCTTCAGCAGTTGTGGTTCTTGGTGAGAGTCACCAGCCACTGCAAACAGAAGCTTCTCCAATGAGGGATGAATTGAATAAGTGATTAGGTGGATGGCCAAGTTTGGGAACCACAGACACATGCTAGTCTCTGGAATGAAGCGCTCAGTATAAAGCACTGTTCCTGAAGCTCTAGACTGTGGTGGATTGGCCTGTGTCTCCCTGCTGAGACTGGAGCTGGACAGCACACGAGGCAGGAGTGTGTTATGGGCAAAGTCATGCATCTTATGGCAGGTGGCAAGTGAACAGACAGGAGAGGGGCAGGGTCCTGGGATCTCCTTCAAGGGCATGCCCCCAGTGCTACAGCTTCCTTCCTGCCAATGTTCTAACTTTCTCACATTAGACCCAAGCTCCTCCTGGTTCCAGCACTTTCTAAGGGCATGACAGGCTGGGAACCAAGTCTTAAAACTACGTGGGACATTCAAGGTACAAACATAACATTGGCCAAGTGAAAAGCTTACAAATGGATAAAAAAATGATGAGCTCGGTTGCCTTGCCTTCTGGAAAGATGGCTATGCAAGGAAGGTTAAAAGGGAAGGGATTATTTCCGTCATCTGCCTGCCCTAACCAGACTTTGGCTGTGACGTGTACTATGTCTTCTTCCCCTTCCCCACCAAGTCACGATACTTTGATTCCCATCTTAAAGCCAGGGTAAGTGGCTACAGGAGGATTCAAACAATTCCTCAGGAATTTAATGCTTGGCATATTTTCTGGGTCCTTCGCACCATACAGTGGCAACTTGTGCAAGTGTGAGGACCTGAGCCTGGATGCTCTCCTGGTTTCTTTTCCATAGCTTTCTGGAAATATCTCAGATGTGTTGTTTATATATTGATGTCAAATAAAGTCAGAGTTAACATTTTGGTGGGGGGAGGGAGAGAAAGAGGCAAGGAGGATATTTGCATTTTAGCCTTAATCCTGTATAGGAAATAAAAGACTTTATTCCATAAATGGTTTTGGGGGTCTGAGAGAGAGAGGCAGGGAGGATATTTGCATTTAGCCTTAATCCTTCGTAGGAAATAAAAGATTTTACTCCCTAAAAATGGATGAATACATAAGGTAGTACATAGTAAATGTAGATCTTTTATTAATTGTAGGGAGGCCCCTCTGAACTGTTATATCATGTAACTGTGGCTGGACATCTCTCCACACTTCCTGGTATGTCAAAAGCACTTTCATAAATTGGTGCCTTTGCAAGCCGAGATTCCTCACTGACATTCATTCATTCATTCATTCATTCATTCATTCATTCATTCATTCTGTACTTGGGGAGCAACTGCTATACATACACTGATTCAAAAGATAACTAAAACACCAGTTAGGCTGCCAGCGACCAATTTCAGAAGTGCGTGGATGTGGTGGAAACACAGGAAGTTCCCACAGTGTAGAGCAGGGAGGGGCCATCTTGAAAGAGCTTATAAAAGAGGTGACTTGGGCCACGTGTCATTGCTTCCACTCACGTCTTCCTTTGGTTGATCACCTCGGGCTGCACTGCTCTGGGGGACTGACTGTCTTGGGAATGGTAGCAGGGGGCTGGCTCAGGGTGGATTCAGACTCTGAGGGCTGAGTGGTTTTCCCAGGGATCCTCTGAGGAGCAGGCAGGCAGCAGCAAGCATACCCTGCCCGGAGGTCCAACTCTAAGTTTAGTGTTCTTTCCATGACCCCAAGTTTCCCTTGCTGGCTCAGCAGCTGGCAGAGCCACACAGATGAGGACATATTCGGGAGGCAGTGGCATCAGGTGACGTCGTGTGCATTTTTTCCAGTCGAACCTGGCAGCCAGGGAAAGCTCTGCCTGTCTCCTTTTGCACCCAGGCAGGCATCGTGCTGTTGCCTATGGAAAACAGCCTTGAAATGAGCGAACTGTGGAAATGTCCAGGTGTAACCCAAAATTCAGGACGGATAAAGATGTCTATTCTGCAAAGTATGGTACAAATTCCAGAAGCCTGCAAATTGAAAATCACCAACACTTTGTCAGAGTGTCATGTATTTTACATAATAAGCACTTAATCAAATAAATAAATCTCAGACTCTGAGACCATTTCCATTTATATCTTTCCCCTTATCTTTATTAACAGCCATGACTATCACCAACTTACTGGTGGGTCTCAAATAAATTTCTTCAGCCACAAATATCTTTGCATCCTTTTTATGGTCAGGGAAGTCAGGCTGTAGTAAATCACTGTAAGCTGAAAATATCTCAAACCAAGTTCAGTGTGTTCTTAATCTTAATTGGTACATCATTAATAGCCTACCTTTAATTCAGTCACCCAGTACAGGACACTAAAGTCAGCTGACTCTAACTCTCCACCAACTATTCCCCTTGCTCCTCCTTCCAGACCTATCAGGATTCTGTCCCATATTCTTGAAACTTCAATGCTTGAAAAGACCAAAAAAAAAAAAAAAAAAAAAAAAAAAAAAAAAAAAA